>JAXCGZ010013858.1:15000-49662 GCA_037179515.1 Halocaridina rubra | reverse complement strand
ATAGTGTGCTCTGTTCACTAGTGCTAGAGCTTCCTTCTGTTTTTGTGAGTAGCTTTGTTAAAGCTTTATTGAGAGATCGTGAAGCAAATGCATCGTAAGTTAATCTTACTGATAAATCAAACCTAAATTGTGTAAAAGGACCTTGGTGAAATTATTTCCTCCCATCTTTGATGAATTGCTTCCTCTCATTAAGATGTCCAAGTCCATTTAATGTCCTTCTTAAACAGGTAATATAGTGGATCAGCTACTGTAAGCTAAGTTATTAAATGAAATGTGCGTAAAATGTTATAAGTCCCTTGAATGCCTTAAGTTCATCTATATTTTCAGGTTCTTTAGTATTTTTTATTGTTGCTATCTTCCCAGCCATCTTATAAATGCAAATTTTGTCCCTTTAAAGACTAAATATTATACTGAAGGTACTGCAAAGTCACATTTGTATTTGCTACTTACTATAACAATAAAATAAAATTGTCATGTGTTCTCATGAAAGATAAATTATTTCTTTATATAAAATAAGGATATTTTATTTATGCGGTTTGTCACATGTAATGGAATAGTAAGAGATGTTTAAGGAATTTGCAACAATGTTACTGTAGAATAGGCATAAGTAGAATTATATATATATATATATATATATATATATATATATATATATATATATATATATATATATATATATATATATATATATATATATATATATATATATATATATATATATATATATATATATATAAAACACATTTGCAGCAGATGATGAAAAATTAATATAAAAACTAAATAGAAAACACAGCGACAGTTTGGTTTATTTTGTTAAAGCTACACATCCTATGTTTAGGAGAACCAGTACGGAAATGTAAAATAAATATACATACATCTGAGTTGGTTCATTCCCCTTTGCAAGGGCTGTGCGTAGCCACGAAACACATACTTCAACTACTCCACATTTCACCCTTTCCACTCTGCTTGGTTTACCCACAAGTTATGAGGGCTAGGATAACTTACAATGAGACCTGACAGCCTCAGCTGGCATACCCCAACGCTTCATTACATGGCAGCTCCTCTCGAACCTGTCCACCGCAGTTTGCTGAGCTAGCTGGTGTGAGATATCCCTTTGGCCCATGCCACTCATACACTATCTTCATCCACTCCTACCACCTGTACGCTCTAGTTCCTGCCCTGATTACATTCCACGTGCGTTCAATGCCCTTTTCACGGAATCCATCCATCTCATTCTAGGTTTTCCTCTTGGCCTAACTCCAATTAATTTTGCACTCCACACTGTCTTCGCTATACATTCATCACTCATTTCTTACATGTTTTTAAACCAGCTCAGTGCTGTCTAATGTAACCTATCAGACAGCTTCCTTTTTACACCCAATCGATGCCTGACTTCTTTATTTCTTTATTTATTCTTGATACACCAATCATCTTCTGGAACACATCATCTCCATTATATTCAACTAATTCCTTTCATCCTTTCTTGCATTCCAAACCTTTGCTACATATAATTCTGTCGGCATAATCATACCTTCATATATCCTTTTCTTTGCAATTTTCATTACACAATTTCAACCCGCCAAGGCATTTTACATATGTCCTTCACATTATGACTTCTCTCTACATCCACTTGTAAACTCCTTGATAAGTGCAACCCCAGATACTTAATCCTCACAACTTCTCCAACTACTCTCCATTTACTCCTACATTCAATCTGCCAACAATAACACTCCTCGTGCTTTGCACGACTTTTCATTTATCAATATTCAAAAGCAACTTCATTCTTTCACACACCCTAGCTATATCAGTCGCCATATGGTTCAGTTCAATTTTAGTATCAGCCGCCAGCACCGCATTATCAACGAATAACAATTGATTCAAATTTCACAATCTTCCACACTCACCCATTAGTTGAAAGTCTCCTTCTTATACTCTTTCATTTACTTCCCTTACCACTCCATCAGTATCCACATTACACAACCATGTCGACTTTATATTGCCTTGACATAACCCTACATTCATCTCAAACAAAGCATTCATATCATTCCCGACTCCCACACATACTCTACTATTCATGTAAATACTTCTGACCAGAGGCAAAAAATTTCCACTTATTCCATACAGTTACAACACACTCAACAACCTCTCTCTATCAACCCTATCATGCGCTTTCTCTAAGCCCATAAAAGTCCAAGTGTGCCTACCTTTCACCATGAACTTCTCACATATCTGTCTTACAACAGGCACCTAATACACGCATCCTCTCCCTCTCATGAACCCACAATGTTCACATATCAACCTCTCATCACCATTCATAATTCTCTCATTTAACACCATTTCACATACTTTGCAAAGTACTCTTAACAAACTAATTCCTTTAAAACCACTACACTCATACTTATCTCCTTTTCCTATGAAATTGAACTACAGATGCACTCCTCCATTCAACTGGGACCCTCCCTTCCTGATATATGCATTCAACAACAAAACTACCTATTCTACTAATGACTCCCACCTCTTGACAAGCATTCAACATGACAGCCATCTATCTTTAGTCCTTTATCTACTTTCATTGCTTCTCAGTGCCAAGTGATCTTCTTCTTTTGTAAATTTTCTATCATTCTCATCACATATCATTGACATTTTCCATTAATTTCCCACAGACGCAATCTCTACCTATCTATTATCTTCCTCATCCTGTACTATGCTCATTTCTCTCTCACCTTCATTTTATCTACAAGGCTTTTTGTGTGTGTGAGCTTTGTGTATACGTGTGTGCACTTTTGATGTTGAAATAAATATTATTGTACTACTACGATCACATTTTTTATTTAATTGTGTCAAGCATATTTTATTTAAACTGCATACAGATACATGGCCCAATTTCCCCATGTAAGGGGGTTGGCCTAGCCAAGAAACACACATTTACAACGAATCACACATACCTCAACAACTCCTCTTAGCTAGTTATTGTTAAAGAATTGCCATATTTTCCCTTTACCACCCTGCTTGAGTAATCCACAAGGTAGATGGGCAAGGATATTCTACTGACAGCCGCAGCAGGCTGACCCTTCTGCTTCATCATGGCAACTCCCCTCACTTTCGGCCATCAAAGTGCACTGTGCTAGCAGGTGCTAGAAATTCTTTTGGTCTATGAGGCCTACGCACAATATTCCTCCACTAATTCCAATCTTTTGCACACTCACTTTCCTGCTCCACTGACCTGTCATATGCGTCAAATATCCTTTTTACGACAGCCAAACATCTCCTTCTAGGTCTTTCTTTTGGTCTAGCTCTAGCCACTTCTGCATTATACGCTCTTCACTACTTGTTCATCACTCACCCTTTCCATGTGTCCAAACCAATTTAATACTCTCTGAAATATCCTATCCAACAGATTCCTATCAACACTCGTTCTCTGTGTGACATCCTCATTTCTTACTCTATCTATTCTAAATATACAAATGATCCTTCTCAAACACCTTATTTCCTTTACAGTCTATTTGTTCATTTAAGCCTTTCTTACATACCAAGTCTCTGCTCCGTACAATGCTATTGGCACTGTCAAAACTTCCTATATCACTCTTTTTGCATTCATTCCTAAATACTTATTTCTCTTCACACTTTCAACCCATCAAACTATTTCCTCGTTTCCTTCACTCTGTGCCTTATCTTCGCATCCACTCGTCCATTCCTTCATACATGGGGCACCAGATACTTAAAACTTTCAAATTTCCAATTCTACTTTTCATGCATTCCTACATTTAATATGCCAACATTAACACTTCTTGTGCATCTTATACTTTGCACTTACAAATATTCCCCCACAACTTTCCTATTTCATACCCCCTATCAAGCTCAACCACCAAATGGTTCAATTTATTCTCAGTATCAGCCACCAGTGCTGAGTCATCCACGAATGACAATTGATTCAATTTCCACAGCCCTCCAAAGTCACCCACTAATTCCAAACCTCTGTCTAATACTTTTTAATTTACTTCCCTGACCACTCCATCCATAAACACATTAACAACAATGGTGACATTACACATCCTTGACTAAATCCCTCATTCACCTCAATCTAATCACTCATACCATTCACAACTCTCTACATATGCGCTACTATCCATGTAAAAACTCTTGATTGTACTCAACAAACTTCCACTTATTCCACACAGTTGCAGCACTCTCCATAATGCCTCTTTTTTCTAAGTCCACAGTAGCCCAAAAAAGTATCTCTAGCCTTCTCTAAAAAAAAACTTTTCACACACCATTATTACCACAAACACCTAATCATCTTTTATTATCATTTTCAACAACACCTTTTTGTACTTTACAGACATATTTTATTTATGAGTTTTATATATATATTTTTTTTAAATTGAGGCTTTTCCTCTCTTTTCTTGAAAGGAGCGTGTATTTGTGATTGATGCACTTTTTAACATTTTGATTAATAGTTTTTCAAGAGTTTTTTTTACGGTGATTTTTAGATATCCATATTTTATATAACATTAGTTTATCTTTCATGGAAAAACTTGATAATTTTATTTTACATTTTCAATGTAATATCTCACAAAGTGACATATGCATACTTATGGTTTCTTCATAAATATTTTATAATATTTTTTATATGACTAATGATATGCGCTTGTTCATTCTCAACTGACATTTATCTCACTAATTGCCATAAGTTGAACGCCAATCGTTTTTGTTCAGATTTTTAATTCTGTGATGATATACTCGACGTAAATATGCAATTATCTCCTTTATATGAAATATTTTACGAAATAAAGGTTAATCAATCAATCAATCCATCAATCTGTCTATATATCTATGTATATATGCACAAGCCCAAACACACACACACACTCTTACATATATATATATATATATATATATATATATATATATATATATATATATATATATATATATATATATATACTATATATATATATATATATATACTATATATATATATATATATATATATATATATATATATATATATATATATATATATATATATATATATATATATATATATATATATATATATATATATATATATATATATATATATATATGTTGTTGTTCCGGTTTTACGTCAAGGACTCCCTTTTCTACCGAGGGCTAGGACGGTTGCCTTTTTGCGAAGGACTTGTTTTGGAAGATGTAATCATTACCCTTATATATATATATATATATATATATATATATATATATATATATATATATATATATATATATATATATATATATATATATATATATATATATATATATATATAAACCAAGCCACTGAGGGGGGCAAGCCAGCTTCAACTTGATGCCGGTCCCAAGCCCGGGTAGATGGGGAGGGTTGGCGGCAGGAAGGGCACCCGACCATAAAAATTTTGCCAAAACCAACATATGTCAAGTACAGATAACGAGAATAGTCACCATACTTGGGCGTTCCCCTTAGGCGACGTGTTGGGGCTTCGCCTGACCCCTCCGGAAAGACAGCAAGGCTACACAGTCATGGGCGGGCTGGCTTAAAGAGGCAAGCTCGAGGGAGAGTGTCAGATGTGGTGCTGCGGGTGGGCACTCTTTATGTGGGGACGATGACTGGGAAGGGGCGAGAATTGGTGGCCCTGATGGAGAGGAGGAGAATTGGAGTGCTGTGTGTGCAGGAGACCAGGTGGAAAGGAAATAAGGCTAGGGAACTGGGTGAGGGTTGCAAATTGTTCTATAGTGGAGCAAATGAGGAAGGGAAGAATGGTGTAGGAATAATTCAATCCAAAGACCTGAAGGAAAGCTTACTTGGTGTGAATAGAAAGAGTGACAGAATTATGAGTTTAAAGCTGGGACTGGGAGAAACGGTAGTCAATGTGGTATGTGCCTATGCCCCACAAACTGGTTGTACAGTGGAGGAGAAGGATGTATTTTGGGAGGAGATGAACCAGGAGCTTAGAACAATTCCTATAAGGGAGAGGGTAATTTTGGGAGGAGATCTAAATGGCCACTTGGGAATTGGAAGGGCTGGGATAGGTAGAGTTCATGTGGCTGGGGGGTGGGCAAGAGATATGAGGGGGGAGAGAGAGTGATTGATTTTGCAGTGGCATTTGATCTGGCATTGGTCAACACATTCTTTGAGAAAAAGGAAAACAGATTGATTACATACCGTAGTGGTGGGAGGGAGAGCCAGATAGATTTATTGTTGTGTAGGAGAGACAATCTGAAGGAGATTAGCAACTGTAAAGTAATAAATAGGGAGAGGGTAGCAGCCCAACATAGGATGGTAGTAACTGATTGCAGACTCAGGAAATGTAGGAAAAGTAAGAAGCCGAGGATGGACCCAAAGATAAAGTGGTGGAGATTGAAAGATGCAGAGCTGAGAGCTATGTTTAAGGGAAGAGTGTTGGAAGCGATAAGGATGCATGAGGATGTACAAGAATGGTGGACAGAGAATAGTAAGGTGATTTTGAGGTTGGTGAGGAGGTACTTGGAAAATCGCAGAAGGAAACCCCCAAATGATAAAGAGTCATGGTGGTGGATTGAGGAAGTGCAAGAATGGCTGAAGAACAAGAAAGAAGCTAAGAAAAAGGCAGATTTATCAGGCCTGGAGCAGGATAAAGAAGAGTACAAGCAGGCAAAGAAGGAGACAAGGAGAGCATTAGCAAAAGTAAAGGCAGATATATTGAATGAAGTCTATGAAGAGCTGGAAACACCAGAAGGAGTGAAGAAAATATGGCGAATTGCCAAGGCCCGAGATGCTGCAACCAAGGACTTGACCCAAGTAAGACAAATAAAGGATAACCATGAAGTAGTTCTAACAGAAGAGGATGAAATAAAAAGCAGATGGGAAACTTATTTTGAAGGATTACTAAATGATGAGAGCCCAAGAGCAGTATTTGAAGATGGACTTCCAAATGAAGCAGTTAAAACAACAGTGGCTAGAAGAGAGGTAGAGCGGGCAGTAAGGAAAATGAAAAATGGAAAGGCAGCAGGACCTGATAAGATGCCAGTGGAGGTATGGAAGAGTCTTGGAGAGGAAGGCATAGATATCTTCTGGGAGGTAATGCAAGAGATCTTTAGTCAGGAAAAGATGCCAGAGGAGTGGAGAGGAAGCCTAATCATCCCAATCTATAATGTAAAGGGAGACATTCAGGAATGTGGAAACTATAGAGATATAAAGTTGTTAAGTCATACTATGAAGATATGGGAGAAGATCATATAGAGGAGACTCAGAGAGGTAACGACAATTGGAGATGAACAGTTTGGCTTCAGGCCTGGAAGAGGGACAGCGGATGCCATATTTGCCTTGAGACAAATGATGGAAAAGCATCGGGAGAAACAGAAAGGACTGCATATGGTCTTTATTGACCTGGAAAAGGCATATGATCGAGTACCACGTCAAGAGGTGTGGAGATGTATTAGAGTAAAGGGAGTCCCTGAGAAATATATAAGAATTATCCAAGATATGTATGAGAGGGCAGAGGCAAATATTAAGAGCAGTGTGGGCTTGACGAAAAGTCTCTCAGTAAATGTTGGTCTGCATCAAGGGTCTGCTTTGAGTCCATATCTATTTGATCTGGTCTTGGATGTAGTAACCCAGGGTATTAGAGATCAGTCTCCATGGTGTATGCTCTTTGCAGATGACATTGTACAGTGTAACAGCAGACGAGAGGTAGTGGAGGAGAAGTTTGAGGAGTGGAGAAGTGTAATGGAAAATAGAGAACTGAAAATCAGCAGGAATAAGACAGAGTACTTGAGGTTGAGAGATGATGAGGATTAGGAGGTCAATTTGCAGGGGAAGGTGTTGAAAAGAGTTGAAAAGTTCAAGTATTTGGGATCAACAGTAGCAGAGGATGGTGACCTAGATTCAGAAATAACTCACAGAATACAAGCGGGATGAAAGAACTGGAAGAAAGTGTCTACAGCCACTACCACCACTAAACTTATACCAATACCACCAGCACCAATTCCACTACTCTCACCGCTACCAACTTTACAAACTCTACCACCCCTATAACACTCAATATCACCAGCAAAGCTGCTACCCAGAGTATGCCACTACCCCCACAACCACTAATAACATTACTTACTCCCAAATAGCTAAAACCATTACAACTGCTGCCTTCACCACCACAACCATCACCACCACTACCACTGTCAATACCACCACTACCATAACCACTACAACCACTACCACTAAAAACATCACTATCACCACCACCAATGAACCACCACTACCATCAACACCATTCTTTCCACTAAAACCATTGCTAACACAACTTACAGAATAACTGCCATTACAAACACAATTTACAGAATAACCACCATTACTAACATAACTTACACAACCATCACCAAGAATATCGCCACCTCTTGTACCATTAACTCCACCACCACCACCAGTATATCAACCACAAGCACCACTAACACCACCGTAAAATCTACAACCACCACCAACACCACTAGTACCACCACTATCACCACCTCCACTCTTAGCTCCACCACCATTTCCACCGCAACGAACACCGCCACCACCATAACTACCTTCAATATCTCTACCACTACCATCATCACTACTACTAGTATCACCTCCATAAAAACTACCTCCAAAACAACCACCATCACCAGATAAACTACTACAAGCACTACCACCACTACCACAGCTACCATCACATTGACTTTAGTCACCACCCCAATTTCCACTACTCCTGCATCCACTACAAGTACCACCACCACCACCTCTACCAAAGCCACCACCTCTTTTTGCACAGTTAACCCCCCCCCCACCAAAACCACCACCATCACTGCTACTGCCACAACTATACCTAACAACACCACCAGTACCGTCACCAAAAACATGACTACTAATACCACTTCTTCAGCCACCAACTTTACCACCACATATTCTGCTTCAACTTCTGATGTGCTTAAGGTCCAGCATCCAATCCTAGGACAAAGCATTAGATTTCAAACCACAAATGATAGAGAAGAGAAGAGTGAAAGAAGAAGATTTTTCAGGAGTTGCAAGGATAAGGGCAGATCCACCGCTACCACCAAGCGTCTCTACCCTAATGCCAATAGTGGATAATAATAATAATAATAATAAATCTTTATTTCCAACGTACATTGGGTATTCAAATAAGATGCATATATATTCCAGATAGACATCTGCGGTGTACGATATAGACATACTAAAACAAACAAATCATAAAGATGGGTGTACTATTAAAATTTACAAGTAAAATCTTCCTTTAAGAGTAACTTCTTAAGATTATTTTAAAAGTATACACTGAACCAGCATTTATTAGTTCTCTGGGAAGCTGATTATATAAATGAGGTCCACGAATGTTTACATCTCTTGAGCCAATATCAGTTTTAGACCTTCGTACTAATAAATCTTCCCCTTGACGGGTAGTTAACCCGGTAACTGAGCTTACTGTAGAAAAATTATACAAGCAATCAGGAAGATTGTTTCTTAGTATATTAAAAACAAAGGTACATATATCAAAAACATATTTATCTCTAATCTTTATCCATTCTAGATCTTTTAAAACAGGAGAGATGTGCTCGTATTTTCTTACATTGGCAACAGCCACTCGTGCTGCAAAGTTTTGTAACTTTTGTATTCTTTGTAATTGAGTCTTATTTGTACATCCCCAAACTTTGAGACAGTAATTAATTAAACTCATAGCTAAGGACTGGACAATTATTATACGAGTTGATGTTTCAAATGAGTCTTTTACCCTATTTAGATATATTAGAGTACCCATTACTTTTTTATAAATTTCATCTATATGCATTTCAAAATTCATGTAACAGTCAAAATAGACACCTAGGTTCTTTACCGAGTTCATTGGGTTAATGATATTACCGTTAAAATTTATATGAAGATTGTCATCAACTTCTGATAATAATTGTCTGGATCCGATAAGAATAGATTGGGTTTTAGTTTCATTAAGTAACAGACCATTTTTTAGAAAGTAACGTTTAGCCATATACAAAATTTCTTCTGCTCTACGAATAATATTTTCTAAATCATTAATTTCTACTTCAATTAAGATTTGAGTATCGTCAGCATATTGAATGACATAACAGTTAGGTAAATATTTTACTAGATCGTTTACATATATTAGAAAAAGAATAGGTCCTAGGATCGATCCCTGAGGGACCCCAAACAATACCTCTTTGCGACTTGAAACTACATCTTTTATTCTGACTGACTGGTAGCTGTTTTTTAAATAGTTCTCGAACCAGCTTGGGTCAATGTTCATTTTTTTGCATTTTTCTAATAAGATGGTATGGTGTACACTATCAAAAGCTTTAGAAAGATCGAGTAGTAGTAGCAATGATATTTTCTTATTATCTATATTTTTGTATATTTCATCTGATATTTTCAATAAGGCAGTTTCAGTTGATAATTTTGGCCTGAAACCGTGTTGACTTTTTGCAATAAGTTTATTTTTTTCAAGAAACTCACTTAACTGATTTGCAACAATCTTTTCAAGTATCTTTGATAAAATTGGTAGTAAAGAGATTGGTCTATAGTTAGAGACGTCGTCAGGATTTCCATTTTTAAAACCAGGAATTAGATGGGGATTTTTCCATAAATCTGGGTAAATATTGGCAACTATGGAAGTATTGATTATTACCTTCAGATAATATGCTATTACAAATAATGAATCTCTAATAAAACGAAAACAAATTCCATCTGATCCATATGCATTAGAGTCTTTCAGATTTTTTATTACTAAGATTACTGTATTACAATCTACTGTAGTAGGGTTAAAGACATCATTAATTCTATTGAATGCACTATGTTCTTGAAGATTAACATTATTATTATTATTACTACCATCATCACTATTATCATTACCATTACTACCACCATCATTATTATTTACACCATTATCAACATTTCTATTATTATTACTACTACCATCATCATTATTATTACCACCATTACTATTATTGATTTCATTTATTATTTCTCTTTTGTTTTTTCAAAGGTTTTTTTCCCCACTTCAGCGAAAAAAATATTGAACTCTTCTGCTTTAGCACTTACATCTACCTCATTGGGTATAATTGATATGTTACTACTTTTATTACAGTTATTGGAAAGCATGGTTTTAGCAATTTTCCATGTATCAGAGATATTGCCTTTAGCGTTTTGAAATTCATTTTTGTAATACTGTTTCTTACTGTTACTTAATAATGATTTTACTTGTTTCTTATGCTCTGTAAACTTTTCTCTTAAAGGGATATTATCTCTTTGTAGTTTTACTTCGTTTTGTAGTTTGTCTCTTTCTTTCATAATGTTTTTTATGTCATCTGTTATCCAAGGAGCGGGGGGACGAAATATTTCTCTTGTCACGAGTGGTGCACATCGATCTATACATGATGATAAGACACTGGTTAAAATTTTTACTTGTATATTAATATTATCGGTATATAGAATTTCATTTAATTTATGTACTTCATTCATAAGTAAACTACAAAGTAATTCTTGTGAATAATTTCTTAAGCATCTGAATGTTTTAAAGATTGGTTGTCTCTTTGGTTTGCGAATATTTAGGGACGTTACAATTTCCTCGTGGTCTGCTATAGGGCTTGGCATTACGTCACACTTAGTTATCATATGTTTGGAGTTTGTTATTACTAGATCGATTTGGGAAACTGAAGTGGGAGTGATTCTAGTTGGTTTATTTATAATCTGTTCTAGATTTAAATTCTTAATAAGTCTACTCATTTTATTTTCTCTTTTTAGTTGATCATCATTAAAATCGCCATATATAAAAACTGGTTTGTTTTTTAAAATTATCTCCTTAAAAACGTCCAAAATATAGCTAAAAGAGGTTACCGAGGCTTTAGGGTGGCGGTACACGCAGCCTATGATAATAGAAGGAAACTTTTTATGTTGGACAGAGATCCATTTATCTTCCACTCCTTCGTGCTTCTCAGTTTCAAGATTTAGTTCAGTGGCCTTCAAATAATTTTTAACATATAAACATACACCTCCACCTCTACCACTGTCATAGCGATAAATATTATATGAAGGAATATTAATAAATGCATTATTAATTGACGGATACAGCCATGATTCGCTAATGCAAAGAACATCAATATTTTCTTGTACAAGCATATGTTCAATTTCTAGTATATGGGATAACAGGGATTGTGCATTTATATGTACGACAGATAATCTATCATTATATTTACAAGTAACTTTCACATCGGCAGCAGTAACAGCAACAGCAGGAGACGAGGTATTACCATGTTTCATTGGGGTGGTATCCATAGTCATAGTTGTAGTTTCGACTGTGTGATTCCGCTGGGAATTCATCATTGTAGTGTGTTCTGGGGTTAGCCCATGGATCCTGGTGTCTGTACCTGCCGTTGGATGTGTAACGCTGGTTTGAGTACGTGCCGTGGTATGATCGGGCCTTCCCAAAGTTTGTATGCCTAGGTGAGTGTCTAGGGTTGTAAGAGCCATCACTCCAGGAGAAGTCTCTTGTGCGTGGACGGCGATAAGAGAGGTTTGTATTGTGTCTCTTTCTGTAGTCTCGCGTATAGGGGATTGTTCCATTAGCTCTTTGCTGTTTATTTTGGTATGACTGTAGTTTGGGATATTTTGTAGAATACCCAGGCTGTGTCCATTGTTTGCTCCCACGAAATGGCTGGACACTTGTGCCTGTAGGCCATTGATTCAGTTTGTAAGGCACATATTCAAATCCTTTCGATATCGTTATTGCAAAGGAAACCCAGTTTGGTGTGCAAGAAAGCTCCTTAATCAAGACTTCTTCAGAAGGAATGCCTTGATTTGTCAGTGTATTACGTATCTCTCTCTCAAAGGGGTTGCCAGGAATGCGAATATATATTTGAGCTGTAACCCTTGCACTTGCATTATTTGGCAACTGTGGCTGTGGGGGAGAGGACTTCGATGGAATGTTTAGAATAGAGATTGCTGCTATTTTGTCTTTTCTGTTTTCTTCATTGTTTCGCAGCCTATTGCTGGGCTGGTTATTTGTGCTGGAAGATGTAATTTGGGTGTCCTGGTTAGTGACAGTTGCTGTGTTGTTAGGAGTAGTGGAGATTGACTCTATATCTTCTTCGCTGTTTTGCAACTCTTTACCAGGTTGGTTGTTTGTGCTGGGAAGAATCTTGTTCTGGTTAGTGCCTGTTGTTGTATTGTTAGGAGTAGTGGGAAAGGACGCTGTTGTTTCATCACTATTTTTTAACCTGTTACTGATTTGATTATTTATGCTAGATGGTGTATTCAGGTTGTCTTGATGGTTATCACTTTTATCTGGATCTACCTCTTCTTCACTACCACTGTCACATTCATCACTCAATAAGATCCCTGAAGAGTCTTAGCACTCCTTTATGCCGGGTTCTTTCGGCCATAAGCTTTGGACTTTCCATAAATGTAGCAGATATGAGGAAAAAATAGAGCAATAAGAAACAGATTTGGGAGTGTTGTGACTTGTTAAATGTAATGGAATAATAAGCGCTGTGTAACAAATAGGCCAGAATATCTGTTGTAGATGTAGGGCTAAGGAAAGAACCATGCCCTAAGGAAAACTCAATCTGGAGCTTTCTGGACCAGTCCTAGTGGAATCCACAGAATTTAATCAGATGGCTAGTTTCATGGCCAAACTACAAAGATGCTGCAATTACTGTTGCTTAAAGTTGATTAGCCACAGTACGAAAATATGGGAACTTGTAGTTTAATCTAGGCTGAGAAGATCAGTTAAAAGTTGGAAGCAACAGCATGGCTTTATGCCAGGAAGGAGCTTTGCGGATGGAATTGTGCATTTGTGGATTGCATGATTAAGTCTGGAGTAGCAGAGAAGTATATGAGTGGTGCAGTGGTGCAACATAAATATGAATGCAGTGTGGCAGCAGTCAGGTGTGCAATGGGATTGATGGATTGGTTCTTATTGAGGGTGGGATTGCATCAAGGATCGAGCCTGAGCCCTTCCATGCTTGTATTAGTAATGAATAGGTTGACGGACAAGATCAACCAGAAGTCACAGTGGACTCTATGTTGGCTGTGGATGGCATGGTGATATGTAGTGAGATTATATAACTTGTAGTGAGATTACATAACTTGTTGAGGCAAGCTTGGAATGGTGGAGGTATGCATTGGAGAGATGGGAATAAAAGTAAGCAGGTACAAGACAGAGTACATGAGTGTGAGTAAGAGGGAGGGTGGAGGAGTGGCAAGGCTGGAAAGCGCTGAGATGGTGAAGGTGGATGAGTTCCAAAATTTATGGTCAACTATTGAAAAAAATGGAGAGTGTGGTAGAGCTATGAAAAAGAGTCAGGTAGAATGAAATGGATGGAAAAGAGTAGTGAGAGTAATATGTAATAAAAATGTACATGAAAGAGTGAAAGGTACAATATATAAGACGATAGTAAGACCCACTCTGTTGTATGTCTTATAAACAGTCTCACTCCCGAAAAGAGGTAGAGCTGGAGGTGGCAAAGATGAAAATGTTGTGGTTTTCTCTGGGCGTGTCAAGGATGGACAGGATGAAAATGAATATATTAGAGAGACAGCACAGGTAGGGAGATTTAGGGACATGGAGAGAGGCAAGACTGATATGGTTTTGTCAGGTACTGAGAATGCATTAGGTGTAAGTTGGGAGAAAGCTGCTAAAGATGGTGGAGCTACAAAACAAAAGGGGAGAGGTAGGCTAAAGAGGTGATTTATAGATGTTGTGAGGTAGAACATGGGGGTGTGTGGTATGAAAGAGGATGACGAAGGGGATAAGGTGATATGGAGATGATCGATCCACTGTAGAGACCCTTGATGAAAGAAACCAAAATATTTGATTATTGTAAGCAGCAACAGTGGCAGCCAAATCTCTCAATTAATTAACTAATCATCATCATCCACATCATCGTCGTCGTCGTCGTCATCGTATTCATCATCCAACTTTTCAACATTTTATCATCTTCACCATCGTTATCTTAAAATCTTCTATTATATATGATTTACTTTAGCTCATCTACAGTGAAAAGTACTAATAAATACCAGCTTATACATGGCAATTTATCGTATTACTCTCCTGTGTCTCTTTATTTTATATGATTACCATGAATACATCTCTTAGGAAAATATCATAATAATTAGACATGTTATTCAACGCTGAAGATCTCTAAATTGACATGGCTAGTTGGGCGAGTCCTTCAGCTGTAACTCTCATAAAGCCATTAAGTGGATATTATCCTCTAAATCTCTCGCAGTAATAATGAAACTGAAAGAAAATAATTGTGTAATTTCCATAATGCACAATAGTAAAATTAATTTTAGGAATTAAAAGGCAAAATTAAATATGAGAGAGAGAGAGAGAGAGAGCGAGAAATTTGAAAGGATTAAAATTCTATTAACTCTGCTTAAGAATATGCTATATTAAAAACATAAAAGAGGAATAGGATTACACAAAGATATGTGCATGTAAAAACCTACTTTTGCATTTTCCTTTATGTCCATACTTCAAAAATTAACCCTAACTCCTCAAACCACATTTGGAAGTCAAGGAGTTCTCAAGGAAGACTTGAAACTCATTCAAGAGAGTTTTAGATTCTGGGGATAGATGGGAAGAAGCAGTCACAGCACCGATGAAGCTATGAGCTACAAATCTCCACACAGTACTTGTGAGACGAGGCCGCTTGGCGAGTGTTAGGAGGCCTCGGCAGAGGTGAAGAGATGCAATTCACCAACTCATCAGATCAACGATGGAAGTATTAACGAAAGAAAAGAGGAAGGGATGATACCTTGCTGCAAAGAGAAAGAGAATCCAGAATAAAAGTAATAGAAGGGTTTTTGATGAATCTGACTGCCATAGATTAAACCCTATCTAGGAGATAAGTATAAGCACACAGATGTGCGAGCAGTATTCTAATATGTCTAGTAAGGATTGATGATCATTAACCAAAGTAAATTTGGTTTCCCATGCAGATATAGGTGAAATACAGTTACTCCGTATACTAGTGCTAGAGCTTCCTTCTGTATTTGTGAATAGTTTTGCTCAGCTTTATTGAGAGATCGTGAAGCGAATGCTTTTTTTTCATGAGTGTTACAAAGGAACTGGCAAAAACTGTCCTCATCAATAAAAGCCCGGGCACGAGAAAGCACCAAGATGAAAGAAAAGAAAATGGTTAAGGACAAGGCCGAGATCAGGTAATATTACACAAAAGAAAACGACAGACAGAAAAAATAGTCAAAATTCATAGGACCTAGAGATATGGAGGATTAGGCCGTAAAAGACGATAGCTCCCCTTTTTGAAGGAAGACGGGTCATAAAAATTAAGAAAGACAGAGGAGGAAGAGAGTTCCAGAGTCTGGAGGTAGATGGGAAGAAGCAGCCGCTGCACCGATTAATCCTAGAGCTACAAATCTCCACACATTACTTGTGAGATGAGGCCTCTTGGCGAGTGTTACTCACCCTCGGCAGTGGGGGAGAGATGCAACTCCCCAACTCATCAGAGCAGCTATGGATGTAGTATCGACAGAAAAGAGAAAAGGGTGAAACCTTACAGTGAAGAAAGAGAAAATCCAGATTTTGCTAATACTGCATCCATATCATAAGACTGGGAATTGTAACTTAATTTTACTAGTAAATCAAACCTCTATTGTGTAAATACCCTAGGAAAATTATTTCTTCCTATATTTGATGGATGTCCATCTAATGTCCTTCTTAAGAAGGTAGTATAGTGGATTAGCTACTGTAAGCTAAGTTAGGAATGAAGAGTATATAAAATATTATAAGTTCCATTAATGACTTAAATTCTTCTACATTTTCAGGTTCTTTAGCATTTTTTATTTGTGGTTTCTTCCCAGTGGTCATATAAATGCCAATTTTATCATCTTTAAAGCTTATATATTCTACTGAGGGTACTGCAAATTCACATTTGCCTTTGCTATTCATTATAAAAATAAAATAAAATTGAAAAGTGCTTCCATGAAAGCTAAATACATTCATTATATAAAATAAGGATATCTTATTTATGCAGCTTGTCAAATGTAATGATTTTTTTTTTTATGATTGTGACACCAGACCGGGCCAACACAAATTATAAAATAAAACAGCCCTCATCGGGCCTGGGCACGGAGAATACTTAAAGTAAAGAGAAACAGAGATGGAGAGTGTAATGACCTGTCAGATGTGAATAGGGTAATAAAAGATGTGTGATGAAAGTTGTGTAACGAATATGCCACTATATTAGTGTAGATAAGGACATTTAGAGAATTATATATATATATATATATATATATATATATATATATATATATATATATATATATATATATATATATAGTATATATATATATATATATATATATATATATATATATATATATATATATATATATATATATACATAAATTATATTTACCCCGATCAGACTTAAACCTGGGACTTATTATAACTAAGCCAAGACGCTACTAACTACAGAAGGTTAATGAGAATCAAACCTTACAGCTTATATCTACTATAGTAGGAATGAATGCACTCAATCTGAATGCCATTAAGTTCATATTACAGATTCCCCAACCTCACTCGTGGTTTCGTTTTCGCATTTAATTCACCTCCCAATGTCATTCGGGACCAACAATATATATATATATATATATATATATATATATATATATATATATATATATATATATATATATATATATATATATATATATTCTTAGAGAGGATATGCTTTGTAATGAGGAATTATTTCAATAAAGAAACCTAAAGTGTAAGAAATATCCATTCAAATAAACACATATCTCTACAATATCCTCTTAGTCATTTGGAAATATTATTCGTCTCCATATAAAAGTATTTGGGCAATTCAGCTTTATTATAGTTCATAAGAAATTTAAAATTTAGATCCTGCATTTGGTTTGCTAATTCCTTGCTCTTCATAAATCTCTTTTCTATCTCTAATGATTTGTTGCTCTAATCTACTTGAAAAGAGAAACCTTTAGGTTTTTCTGGAGTTTCATCATAAAGCTCTCCTGTAAATGATTGATAGAGTATGCATCTTACTGTTTGAAGTATGCAAAGAATATGATGTAAACCAAAAAGTTATTAAATTATTAAACATCCTCATTTTTTTTATATATATTTTTGATATATTATTGTGCCTTTAATAAAAAAAAATTAACAATGATGAAATTAGTTTACAATGCATTTCTTACATATTAATCTTCTTGGAAGGAAAAAAAAGAACTAATTACAAATGAAAACATAATACTCCTGTCAGTGCTAAGAGATAAATACCTATTCATTTGGTTATTGGTGTTTTGAAATTAGAATACAGTGTTCTCCTTATCAAGTGATAATTCGTAAGTATCTTTTCACTAAACTTACCTCCCATCGTACTCTGTCCCTCGTATTTGATTACCCACAAGAGACATATCACAAAAAACAGAATCTTCCGATTCTGGAGCCCGACACACTTGGGGTCTTCAGTCTTTGCCATGCTTGATAGCCAGGTCCTGTTATTCTGAAAATTATGACCCCGACCAGGCCAGACAAAGAATTCGTTATTTGTCCAGAGGTGAGAGAGGTTTTCCTCCCTCCACTGAGTCATAAAGCCACAAAACTTTATGGGCTTTGTTAACATATGAAAAACTTTTGTATTCATTGCAAGGAATGCCGACGAACCAACTGGAAATTCAGTCTTCTCTTGGCACTAATTGATCTCTTGCACTATATGTACATTGCTTCTTCGTTACTTTTCACTCAATTCTGCAATGATGTATTTGCTTGCATAGTAAAGTTTTTCTTGTGCACTGGATCTAAACATAGTGTGCACTATATCATATACCTTCTTCCGGTTGTCAGTGACCCAACGTTCATATCGGCCAAGTTTGTTGGCATTCCACTTCCGGGTTATGAAGGCAGCTCCAGCTTCCTTGACCTCTCAAAGGGCATATATCCGTATTAGGTCAGAAGTTTGTTAATTTTTTTATTAAAATATTATTGAAAAAATATGGCATTTTTTTGTAAATCATATAAATGATTTACAGCATTTATAATACAATATTTCTTTAAGCACATTTGTTCAAACATGTGAGTTTTTATTATATTATTTTCACCTACTGTCGAAATGGCTATGCCTGGTCATATCACCTCTACTTCACAAAAAATCTCTGTAAAATTAACAATCAAAATAAAATTAGATGTACATTAAGGAATATAATAGATGGGAAGAAAAAATTTATGCAAATATATGAGAGCCTAAGGTTAAGAGCTCTCAAATACCGATGTTGCTATTCATACATATTTGGCACATTCCTTTCCAAGGAGTCTGGGAGAAATCGTTGAAGAACTAGATCGAAATACGGTATCGACATATTAAACGTCGATATTCAAAACATAAAAATTCTTAAAATATTTATGGCCTAAGCTAAACTAAACATTTCGTCTTCTTGACATTTTTTCATTTCGAAATTTATTTCAGTATTTTGTTTTTTCGACAGTTTTCTATCGATATTAAATATTTTCGTCATTAGCTCTGTTGATACCTTGTCTTTCGGGGCTTTGTCAGTCAACACTATGTCTCTACATGGCTTTGAAATAGTTTTGTTACAATTAAAAGTTACTTTACCTTTGAATATGAGGGAAACACAATGAAAAATGAATATATTTTATCTTTGTATATACTCTTGTCTCATCTTGGCAGAAAAGCATTTAATAAACAGAAACAAAATAAAATTATGAATAAAGGTGCTTCTTATTTTGGTGGAAAATAAAAGAATATGTAAATAAATAAAATTTTATTAATGACAGACCAGTTTTTGCATTTTTTATTGTCCAGATTTTCTCTCTTGTTCTTTAACTTCCGCAAAACTTCAATCTCTTCAGAGGCATTCCATTATACGACTCTATTATTCCCATGCACAAAGGTCGTTTTATTGTCTTTTGGCACGCAATTGTGCCATTTGCTTATGGTACTGTAGCCATTAATATTGAATGCATTTATTATTTGCATTCACACATGATTTTAAGCAATGTAAGCAAAAAAAAAAAACCTAGCTACAATTTTTAATGCTGTGATTATTGGCACTGTCATCGTGCATTAAAGAGAGAAAGAGAAAAAATAAGAGAGAGCGAGAGAGAGAGAGAGAGAGAGAGAGAGAGAGAGAGAGAGAGAGAGAGAGAGAGAGAGAGAGAGAGAGAGAGAGAGAGAAATCTTGTTCCTAAAAAGATTTAAAGGAGAGGAACAGAAATTGATAATAAATGTAGCTAGATATATCTCCAGTATATATATATATATATATATATATATATATATATATATATATATATATATATATATATATATATATATATATATATATATATATATATATATATATATATATATATATATATATATATATATATCCATCCATATTCAAAGCCATATTCACCCCTTATAATGAGGGTGGCTGAGTCAAAGACAATACTTTGACTATTTTGTGGGAATTAGATAAAGAGGAGGGAATTACCAGCCCCCTCGCTCCACCCATTTAGTCTAATTTTACGACTCGCAGGGGAACATGGAGGATGTATTCTTACCCCCTCCCTCAGGGGAGTTATATAAATAAATAAATATATATATATATATATATATATATATATATATATATATATATATATATATATATATATATATATATATATATATATATATATATATATATAATATATATATATATATATATATATATATATATATATATATATATATATATATATATATATATATATATATATATATATATATATATATATATATATATATATATATATGCAAAAATTGTCTTTATTGTTCAGCTATTAAAAAGCGTTAAAGAAAATATGTCAGTAAAAGTCTCACAAATATAATTCTCAACCCATAATGGAGAAAATATTCCGGTAGTACTTCAATGGGGGCATTTATTTATGAATCCAATAGTCTATATAATGCTAGCAATATATCTGTCTTAATGTCAGTGTGCATATCTTGCTATTGAATGTAAAAGTTATCATTATGAAAGTTTCAAATATGTTTCTGGAGAGAGAGAGAGAGAGAGAGAGAGAGAGAGAGAGAGAGAGAGAAAATAATTTTTATACTGTTCCCAGTATTTATGATATATTGATTATTTGATGGGAGAAATATTCAGGGACTTTGAGTAGTTATGTAAATAGATATATTGAATAAAACATCACAAGATTCGTTCATATTACTTTCTGTCGCAAATTTCATGCTCCATCAACCCCCTAAGAGGTTTCCAGAAAAAAAAAACAATGCTGGATATCATTCCCTCTTCCCCCCTAAAAACATATATCCAGATATTTTTCATGGTTGAAAATGTTTTGTCTTTTTTCATAACATGGTATGTGATGTCTCAAATTTCTTTGTTATTTTCATGAAATAATTGTGATATGTTTCAGTGCAGGTCATCATATACAGTAATAATTGAGGAATATTTGACGTCCGTATATTTACATTTTCTGGATACAACAAGTTTGCATGTTATGGAATCTAACAGGCATGCATTTTTACGCCTTTCATGCACCCAAGCAAATATATTGAGTTGTAGTTAGTCATCGACAAGAGCTTTTTTATATAATAACAAGTGTAAAAACTATTCTGATAGCCACACACACACACACACACACACACTTACACACACTTAAATATACATAATGTTAAGGGTTTCAAGTATTATGAATTAGGGTAAAACATGTGCTCTTTGAATACTCTTAAAGAATGATATTACGTCTTGCTCACTTTTCTACTGGCTCTTATATGCAGTTACTGCATAAATTATTCGAAAAGCCTTCTGCAAGGAGAAATTATACTCACTCTTCAAGTGCTTTGAAATTTGACTCATGGATGAACTACGGGAATGCTCCCCTCCCCTCAAAGAGAAAAAGGAAAAAATTCTCAAGAACTCTCTCCAACTGCCTTTGTATAATGCTAATACATGAATTTTCCAAAACTCTCAAAAGAACCTTTACACATGACACTTTTCGCAAGCAAAATATATAGCCAGTTCTTTTGCGCTGGGCGCTAAGAACCAAAATTCCAATTAGCCATAGCTTCCATCCTCATAAATAAATTGTGTTTTGTTTTTGGTTACCGAAAATATCCATTCCTGAAGCTCTTGACTGATCTTCCAATGTTCACAATAAACATGGACCTGTATATTGTGTTTTTTTCATGATTTGCGACTATTAATACCTTTGTTTGTCCCGCATCTCTAACATAAATATTTCTGTTTTTCCCTCTCTTGGCACTTTTATTTTCTTTATGTTAACAGTTTCTAATCTTTCACAACAATTCTTCTGTTTGCACTTATGTTTGAACAAAATTCTCCTAGTCATTTTCTATGCTTACATTGCCTTTTTTTTTACAGTAAGAACACCCTTTTTATATGCTTTTAACATTTATTAAATTGAGAATTATCGTTTTAGCTTTACTTTTGTTTACCTGTTGTTTACATCTTCCACTTTTCTCTTTCATTATAGCGAAAACAATATCTTTAATAATTCACTTACTGCGCTTCAATACAAATAAATCTTTCACATTAATACACGCAAAAGGCACATCTTTTGTTTTATATTTGTAGTTTGTCTTTACACGGAAAATATGTACATCTCATGGGAACCGTCTCCCTTGGAAGAGCCAATTTGAATGAAATTCAAGTTGTACCTTCTTATGCAGTTCTATGTCATCCACACCTTCTCATCAAGTTTCGTTGTCATATGACAATATTTCCCATGTCAAAATATTCATTACATATAAATTATGAGTTCCCTCTCCCACAGATGTATCCGTTTTCCTTGTTGTGTAATATATGAATATATATTAGCCGATTTTTTTTAAATATGTATGTATGCATGTATGTATGTATGCATGTATGTATGTATGTATGTATGTATGTATATAAGTATACATCTATGTATGTATGTATGTATAATATACATGTATGTATGTATGTATGTATGCATGTATGTATATATGTATGTATGTATGTATGTATGTATGTATGTATGTATGTATGTATGTTAGTATGTATGTATGTATGTATGTATGTATGTATGTATGTATGTATGTATGTATGTATGTATGTATGTATGTATGTATGTATGTATGTATGTATGTATGTATTTATGTACGTATATATGTAAGTATGTATGCATGTATGTATGTATGTATGTATGTATATATGTATGTATGTATGTATGCATGTAAGTTTGTATATATGCATGCATATATGAATGCATGAATGAATGTATGGCTATATGGATAAATGTACTAGGTGGTTCTGAAATGTTTCTGGCTCTGGGTGAAAGGAAATACAGGGGGTTCAATTAATTATGATTCTATTCTACGTATTCCCCTTTCAGATTCACACACTTATTGGAACGGTCCTTCAGTCTTTCTAAATCCTGAAAAGAGAACTCGGAAGATTGGGCCTTCATCCAGGCATCTGTAGCTGTGATCACTTCCTAATAGAAGGGAAATTTCGATCCCTTGAGATGTTTCTCTAGTTGTGGAAAGAGATGACAGTCGGACGGGATCAAGTCTGGAAGGGAAGGCTGGTGATCTGCCAATTCGAAGCCAATGTCACTTATTTTTCCTAGAGTTTTATATGTTGTGTGTGTTTGTTCATTGTCTTTCAAAAACAAGGACACCACAGCTCTTATTTCCACTGCGCTTCTCCTTCAAAGCCTCATGCTATCCGTCCAACAGAGACATGTATTCAGTGTTGACTGTTGGATCCTTTAGCAGGTATTATATAAGAAATAGCAATTTTTGTCCCATAACACTAAAGACAGAATCTTTCCAGCTGACGTCTGGGGCCAAAGCTTCTTAGAACGAGGCGAACCGCTATGCTGCCATTCCACTGACTGCTGCTTGGTGTGGGGATCATAGTGATGAAGTTAAGTTTCATTCATGGTGACTAAATGAATCATAAAATCAGCTTTTCCTGTCGCAAACCCATCCAAAATCACCTTTGAAATCGTCACTCTGATGCACTTCTGATCTGATGTGACCAATTCTTTTGCTGGAAATCCCCAGAGCCTTAGCTATGACTTTTGCTGAAATCCTTCGGTCCTCGAGAATTATGGCGTAAACAGCATCGGCTTTGTTTTCTGTGGTTGTGGATGTTGGTCATCCTGAACAAGGTTCATCTGTGACCTCGAAATAACCAGTCCATACCTTGACACCCAGATTTTTACTGTGGAGAATGATGGGCAGTCATCCTTCAAGACTTTCCTCATCTCACCATGGATTTTCACCTCTCCTTTGCCTTGCAAGACGTGGACCTTCATGACCAAACTAGCTGCAGTTTTACCAAAATCTACTGCATGAACTGCCATCATATGTTAAACCTGCTAAAAAGAGAGAGATATATTGTATACCGTAATTCTTTTTTGCACATCTCTTAAGTATCTTTTCTACCTCCCCTGCAGAGGAAACAGCTTTATCCTTTCACGCTACCATTAAAGCCAGGAGATTTTCAGCACCCCCTTGTATATATGCATACATGTATGTAGGTACGTATGTATGTATGCATGTTGACATGCATGCATACATGTATGTATGAAGATGCCAATTAGGATTAGTACTGACGTGAGTATCATAATCAATTCTGATACTAAGTAATAGCATATTGTAACATCATCCAATGTAATTTTATTACCTAACTTTGCCGGTACTTTACCTCCTGCATCTCCTGATGGATAACCGGCCGAATAGCAAAACTAAAGATATTTGTATTTTGCGTGCATCTACTCTGCTAATTTTCAACTCAATTATGATTTTCGAATTATTTTTTTTTCATATTGTTCTATTCATGCAAATTATATCACTCTTTGTTGAAAGTTGGTCTATTCAGTCCCCCACAACATAAAAAAAATCATGCAAATATAAAAAAAAAGAATCTTCACAAGAAGTATCTGCTTGATTGTCCCCTTATATTCAACATGGTTTTACTTAAGCATATAATATTACACTTGACGATTAATTTTCTTTGTATGTCCACATAAGCGAGCAGTGTTTTACCTTTCTTCTTCATTTTTACAAATATAATGTGGCCTCTTATTTACGTACTTTCACATTAGCCTTACCAAGTATATGATATTTTTTTATTTATGCTTATATTTTGAGCAAAAACATCAATAAATGGTGAGAAAGCCCATCAGTGAAACAATACAGAAAAAATAATGCTATATTTCAGGCCCTTTTCAAGCGTTAATTTTTCTATGTGTTATTTCACTGGTGGTCTTCCTGAATATATATATATATATATATATATATATATATATATATATATATATATATATATATATATATATATATATATATATATATATATATATAAATGTTTGCGGAGGAACTGGATTCTGTGCTTTGCCGTCTGTTTCACTACATTCTGTCAACCAGTATATATCCTTCATCTTGGAAGCATGCTCTATTTCAACCTGTTCCTAAGAAGGGTGACCACTCTATTCCTTCAAACTACCCACCTATTGCTTTATATAACTCACTTTTCTCTGATAACCACTCTGGCTTCCTCAAGGCAAGATCCACTGGTGACCTCCTGTCCTATCTCACTCATGCATCGTTATTTTCTCTGAGGAACAATGATGAATCCTTTGTCGTCGCCCTTGATAACTCTAAGGCTTTTGACAGAGTCTGGCACAAGGCTCTGTTGGCCAAACTCCCGGCCTATGTCTTTACTCCTCCTCTCTGTTCTCTGATTTCCAGTTTTCATTCTGACTGTTTCATATCTGTAGTTGTTGATGGTGCGACATCTAGACTTTTCTCGGTTACCAGTGGTGTTTCACAGGGCTCTGTTCTTTCACCAATTCTGTTCCTTCACTTCATCAATGATCTTCTACAATCCCCATCTTCCTCTCTACTTCATGCCCTTGCTGATGATTCTATCCTTCACTTTTCCTCTGCGTTTTCTTCACAACCTTCATCTGCTACTCGTAATCAGTCACGTATCACTCTTTCTCCTATGTATATTGGAAATAAAGGTTTATTATTATTATTCTTATTATTATTATTACTCTTAACTCCGATTTGCAGAGGGTATCTAAATGGGGCACTCAAAATTTAGTTAAATTCAATGCCTCCTAGACACAGTTTCTGACAATCTCTTTATCTTCTCCTCCTTCTGATAACCATATTATCATCGAAACTAACGAAATTTACCCTCTTAATTCTATCAACATATTAGGAATCCGTTTAGCCTCTAACTTGTATTGGAGGAATCACATAATCCAAATTTCTAATTCTTTATCTAAAAACTTGGGGGTTCTGTTTCGTTTTAGTTATTACTTTTCCTCTTTACAGTTACTTAAAATCTATGAAGGTCTTATCCGTTCCTGCTTAGAATACTGCTCACACATCCGGGGTGTTTCTTCTTATACTTATCTCCTTGACAGGGCTGAATCGAAGACAGTCAGACTCATTAATGATCTTTCTATTTCATCTAATATGGATTCTCTCTCTCTTTGCCGTAAGGTATCATCCCTCTCTCTTTTCTATCACTACTACTTCCATTGCTGCTCTAATGAGTTGGTGAGTTGCATCCCTCCACCACTGTCAAAGCTGCGTAATGCTCACCAAGCTACCTCATCTCACAGGTACTGTGTGGAGATTTGTAGCTCATGGATTGGTCGGTGCAGAGAATGCTTCTTCCCATCTACCTCCAGACTCCGAAACTCTCTTCCACCTTCTGTCTTTTCTAATTTTTATGACATATCTTCCTTCAAAAAGCGGATGCATCTTAATCTCAGGGCCTAATCCTCCATATATCTAGGTCCTCTGAACTTTGTCCATTTTTTTTTTGTCTGTTATTTACCTTTGTGTAATATTGCATTATCTCTGCCTTGTCCTAAATCATTTTCATTTCCTTCATCTTGGTGTTTTCTTGTGCCTGGGTCTTTATTGATGAGGGCAGTTTTTACCTGTCCCGGTGTCACACTCATAAAAAAAATCAGCTTGAAGTGCTCTGATCAGCAAGAGAATTCTAAATAAATGGCAACTCTTCTTGAATTAAAGAACCAAATATTTGTTTTCAGAATTTCACTATCTCACAAGATATTCGTATGGCTAAATAATTATACTCATCCATAACAACTAAAGTGCGGCTAGATGAAAGGACCTATAAGAGAAATTTCTAAGTGAAAGGGTTTGAGACGCAATGGAATTAACAATAACATAAGTTAAAACTAGTTCCATTTAAGATACCGCCCGTGAGTTGCATCGTCCCTTTGAAACGCAGATACTAACTGCTCCTGAAGGTTTCATCAGGGGCACAAACGACTTCGAGACCGCCCAGTGAGCCTTCTCTTTAGCCCTCACAATGTACCATATGGTCACTAGAACAAAATAAAATAGTGGTTACTATGTAATGTTTATTCAATAATGCTTTTGATGCTGGAAGTTGTTTTTGGTTATATTAATGATATATGTTCACAAAATAAAAGTTAGAAGTGCTCTGTTATTTAAGATGAATTACATTTATACCCCTGTCATAATGGTTAGGGTGAAAATGTCATTTATATTTTGATTTCCCTTATATAATTTGCGCAGGAGGGGGTTGTATATGTTTTCCTTATATACACACACACACACAAACACACACACACACACACACACACACACACATATATATATATATATATATATATATATATATATATATATATATATATATATATATATATATATATATATATATATATATATATATGAGTAATTTTTACCCCTACAGGGACTTGAACTTAGGACACATAATTACTGTGCCAAGGCACTACCAATTACACCACAGAAGGTCTAAAAGGGAAACAAACCTTACAGCTATAGCTGCTATTCTAGGAATGAACGCATTCTATCTAAGTGCCACTCTGTTCATAATACAGTTTCCCCAAACTTTACTTGCGACTTCGTTTTCACTTTTTAATGCATACATCAATCTCATTTTGGACCAACAATAATCAAATAAGCACATACCATATGTGAAAAACCTTACCTGGACTTGAACCTAGGACACATAATTACTGTGCCAAGATGCTGTCAACTACACCACTGAATGCATAAAAGGGAAACAAACATTAGAGCTATATCTACTATACTAGGAATGAACACATGCTATCTGAACACCACTCTGTTCATAAAACAGTTTCCCCCAACCTCACTCGTGGCTTCGTTTTCACATTTACTTCAAATTTCAATCTCATTCGGGACAAACCATAATTAAATAAGCACATTACCATAAGTGAAAACATAAATCATTTTTATCAAGACAGGGACTTGAACCTAAGACTCATAATTACTTTGCCAAGGCGCTACCAACTATACCACGGAAGGTCTAAAAGGGATACAAACCTTACAGCTATATCTGCTATACTAAGAATGAATGCACTCTATCTGAATGCCAGAATGTTCATATTACAGTTTTGCTCAACCTCACTCGTGGCTTCTTTTTCGCATTTAATTCAAATCTCAGTCTCATTTGAGACCAACAATAATTAACTATGCACATTACCATATGTGAAAACATGAATAATTTTTACCCCAACCGGGACTTGAACCTAGGACACATAATTACTTTCCCAAGGCACTACCAACTACACCAAAAGAGGTCTAAAAGGGAAACAAGCCTTCAGCCATATCTGCTAATTAGGGATGAACACATTCTATCTGAATGCTACTCTGTTCATATTACAGTTTCCCCAAAACTCACTCTTGGCTTCGTTTTTGTATTTAATTCAAATCTCAATCTCATTTCGAACCAACAATAATCAAATAAGCACATCACCAAATGTGAAAATATTAGTATTTTTTTACCTCGACAGTGACTTGAACCTATGACACTTAAATACTGTTCCAAGGTGCTACCAACTACACAGAGAAAGTCTAAAAGGGAACCAAACCTTACAGTAATATCTGCTATGCAAGGAATGAACTCATTCTATATGAATGGAACAATGTTCACATTACAGTTTCCCCCAACCACACTCGTGGCTTAGTTTTTGCATTTAATTTAAATCTCAGTATCATTTGGGGTCAACAATATATCAAATAAGCACATTTCCATATGTAAAAACATGAATATATTTTACCCCCACTGGTACTGTTAGGTTTGTTTGCCTTTTAGACGTTCTGTAGTGTAGTTAAGTAGCGCCTTAGCACAGTAATTTTGCGTCATAGCGTTAAGTCCCGGTCGGGGTAAACTTTATTCATGCTTTCATATATGGTACTATGCTTATTTGATTATTGTTGTTCCAAATGAGATGGAAATGTTAATTAAACGCAAAAACGAATCCACAAGTGATTTTGTGGGAAACTAAAATATGACAGAGTGGCATTCAGATAGAATGAGATCATTCCCAGTATAGCGGATAATAGCTGTAATTGTCATTTTCTTTTAGACCTTCTGCGGTGTAGTTGGTAGCACCTTAGCACAGTAATTATGAGTCCTAGATCTAAGGTCCGGTAGTGGTAAAAATTGTTCATCATATATATATATATATATATATATATATATATATATATATATATATATATATATATATATATATATATATATATATATGGAAGGAAAAGTCCATTAAATAAAACAACGAATATATATATATATATATATATATATATATATATATATATATATATATATATATATATATATATATATATATATATATATATATGGAAGGAAAAGTCCATTAAATAAAACAACGAATATATATATATATATATATATATATATATATATATATATATATATATATATATATATATATATATATATATATATATATATATATATATATATATATATATATATATATATATATATATATATATATATATATATATATATATATATATATATATATATATATATATATATATATATATATATATATATATATATATATATATAAAGTACTTATTAATTTCGTGACCTAAACTGGTCACCTTCTCAAAGTAGGTGACCAGTTTAGGTCAAGAAATTAATAAGTGCTTTATATATATATATATATATATATATATATATATATATATATATATATATATATATATATATATATATATATATATATATATATATATATATATATATATAGTGCTTTATATATATATATATATATATATATATATATATATATATATATATATATATATATATATATATATATATATATATATATATATATATATATATATTCGTTGTTTTATTTAATGGGCTTTTCCTTCCATTTTAGACTGTATGTTAACAGTTCAGTGTTATTAATATATATATATATATATATATATATATATATATATATATATATATATATATATATATATATATATATACTTTTTTTTTTTTTTACCAAATACATTCGTAGACGATAACTCTTATCAATTTCCATGTATACAGGAAAATCCTTAATGCAGATCAAAACACTTTTGATTTAGAGTTTCTTATACTTCTGAAAGTGCGTTTCTGTTAATGACTAAATGGTCTGTCGTCCTAAAGTTCTAAAGTAAAGGGTAAAATTGAGAATATCAGATGCTTGAGCGTCGGTAATTGCAGATATACCTCTTGCAATTGTCATTTATCAAGTAAAGCGAAAACCTTTCCATTTTCCAGCATTTATGCAAAAATATTTTAAAGATATTTTTCCCTGTAAATAATATTACACATAACCATCTTATGAATAAGATTTACAAAGCTTGAAAGGGCTATAAGAAGTATTTAATGGACATCTTTTTGATAAACATATGCATAGAATCTTTGTCTTCATTGTATTTTAGCTTCAAAACTGTGAATTAATTCTAAGGAATTTTTCTATTTAACCATGACTGATTCTTTGAGCACTTCTAATAATATTCGTCCTTCAGCTTTTATTTTGAAAACAATGAAAGACCCTACATATCCTTTATTATCTCTTGAGAGCTCGACATTTATTAATTCCGACTTTAAGAGCTCGTTCCAAAATTGATTTATTTTTACTATCTTAATCTATTACCAGCTACGTTGTAAACACATGGCCTTCTTCCAGGGAAGATACGATATTTTACTTTCTTTTGAAATGTGTATTTTTTTTTTGTGAAGGGCTTAATTACCTATGTCTAGGATTGAAGCTTAAGTGTGCACTAAATAACTGGTTTGAGTGAGTATGTACTGTTCACTTGGTTACACTCATTGCCAAGGATGGTTATCTCGGTAATTTAATTGCACACATGTTGTTGTGTTTTAATGAAGTGTTTTAATGCATAGTACAAGGTGTATCAAATAGCTTATCAAGTCAAGCTTAAGGTTTTATCTCTTATTACCTACTGCATATATACAGATCCGAATAATAATAATAATAATAATAATAATAATAATAATAATAATAATAATAATAATAATAATAATAATAATAATAATAATGATAATAAACCCATATTTATGTGAATTACAATATTTTACTTAACATTACCATTGGGGGATTGTTTAACTTTATTTTATTTATTTATTTATTTATTTATTTCATATGTCTTGGAACCTTTTTGGTTAATATTGTTTTCTAAATAGAGGAGAGGTGAAGGCCCGGATTGGTAAAATTCACTAAATGGGAACATAAAAAAAACTATTGCCCATATAAATGTGCTCTTGGGAATTGAGTTTTCATCGAAACATAAACAATTTTTTCTGGCTTGTACATTGGGTAGTTGTAAAACCCACATATGACAGAATTTACCAAAAAAGAAAATCATATATTTATAAGATATATTCCTTAGTAATTCTTAATACATATCATACCTAATTTAATCAAAGAAAAATGATATTTATGACGTGATAATGTTTTTGCTGCACCCTTGAAAAAACTCCTTTAAAATTGGCACGATTTTTCTTAGATTCGCTTTAAAAAAATACAAAATAATAAAGCATATGTAATAATTGATGATTGATTCACCCTCTAAGTAGACTTCGATAATAACCTTTTAAATATGCTACTGGCATACTAAGTTCTAGTCCAGTTTATCTGAGAATACGATAAATAATGCGAGTAACGACTGAAAAATATTCCTCCTTAGTACAAAGAAAAAAAATCCATTTCTGTACTTGTTGAAGATTGAGTTGGCTGATATAGTTTAAAAATCTTTGGATAATACGAGTATTTAGAAGCAAAACTTGTTTCTTTTAGCACCCTCGAAAATTGAGTTTGTTGCCAGTTCATCTGCGAAGTTGAAGAACTTGATAAGTGCGTAGCAACATCAACTTTTCTTCTAAGTATGTTTGAAAAAAAAAAATCCTTCAAAAATACTGCTTGAAGTTTGAGGCCTCGACCGTAGTATTTGACACTTCAGAGAAGGAATGGCATTCTACTCCTTTTTCACAATCAGCAGTTTGGAGGAATGGAATTCGGTTGATCACAAAAGTCTGACAGAAGGAATGACCTTTACTATTTATCGATATAACTCAATTACAATTCACTGGGACGAGCAGTCACCAGGACCCATTCGTCTGCTTTCATGGGCTGTATAATATTCTCTTTTATGGTTCTCCGATTATCGAACACATATCCTTTCCATTTTAAAATGCATACTGGAAACAAAATAAGAAAACCTAGACTCAATATACGTATATATGGATTTTCTCTGTTCATCTATGTGTATGTTGAATACTCGCATATATTTGTTTTCTTTGTAAATTAAGATTTTCGTGTTTGTTTGTTACAATGTATGCGCTTATCGTCTTGGCTCAAAATAGCTCATTATGTGTATGTTGCGTTATATTTTGTTGTGTAAATACCTAATTGTAATTATCTATATTTTGCCTTACTGAAACGAGTCCTGTGCTCGTAGCTCCCCATCCACTGGTCGTTTCCATTTTATACTCAGTGATACGTATAATACTTGTCCATAAAATTATGAATGCAGTTAGTGTTAACTATTTCCTAGCTCAGCGAATTCCAATAATTAATTATACTTAGGCTAAAATAGTACTGCCTTACATCCTCCAAAGAAGTTTTCTTAGAAAGATTTAAACTCTGACCTCTTGTTCTAGAGCCAGACATATCAAAATACCGATCCCCATCCATTCTGTTAATACCATGAAAGAATTTATAAAGCGTCACCATATCTCTCCTTCATTCTTCTAGCTTCAAGTGATAATATGTCTGATTATCTCATCCATTCCTCATAAGTGAGATTGCGTATTTCTGGCATCAGCTTCGTAGCATGTCTTTGATGTTTCTCCAGCTTATATGTTCAAATGCGGATTCAAAATGGGTGCATTTTATACAAACTTTGGCCTCACATACGTTACATAAATATTACTGAATATTTTCTTGTCAATATGTCTGAAGGCCACCATTACATGTGCTAAGCAAACACATGAGGCAGTCTTTACTATGCCATTAATATTCGTGTGTGCTTGTGTGTGTGTTTGTGTGCGAGTGCGTGTGTGCCAAATGCACTATAACCAGACCATTATTGATAATAATTAGACATTAGTTTCTCTACCTATCTGTTACTACTACATTTTTATCATGTAAAATGAAGGACTTCCTCATCCTAGCTTGAGTATTCACTAGCTTTACTATTTTCTATTTGTTATTAGAACTCAGTTTCCACTATTGCTTAATAATAATAATAATGATAATAATAATGAATAATGAATAATAATAATAATATATATAATAATAATAATAATTGATAATAATAATAATAATAATAATAATAATAATAATAATAATAATAATAATAATAATAATGTTAATAATAATTATAATAATAATAATAATAATAATAATAATAATAATAATAATAATAATAATAATAATAATAATAATAAGAAGAAGAAGAAGAAGAAGAAGAAGAAGAAGAAGAAGAAGAATATTAATAATAATAACAACAACAACAACAATTGGAAGAAGAAGAAGAAAAGACGAATTATAATACTGCTATCTATGTATATGGCACCATTCCACCTTGTAAGGGATGTATCCGAGCCAGGAATCACGCATTTGCCACGATTCACATATACCTCAACTACTCCTCTTAGCCCTTTGGGTATAAATGGTTGCCAAAATTCATCCTCCACTACCCTGGTAGTGTCGCCCACAAGGTCGGCGGGCAAAGGTATTCTACTATGATACCAACAGCAGCAGCTGGTTTACTCCCACCGCTTCCTCACATGGCAACTCCCCTCACACCCGTCCATCAGAGTTCACTGAGGAAGCAGGTGCTAGGTATTAGCCTCTTCTCTGATAGTTTTTAATATATTCGATACATTTATTTATTGTCTTTTTGTTTTTTATTTCATTGCAAATTTTGATCATTCATACTCTTATTTTATTTATTCATACGTTTTCATTAAATAAAATCATATCAACCATGTTATTTACCTAATTAAGTGGAAGAATTGTTGAACCTTATTTATTATATTTCTTATATTAATTCCTGATTTCATCATCTTTGTTTCTCTATTTCATCTTATTTTAAAGGGAGATGAATGGTGAATTCTTTAGATGGCAAAATTTACTAATGAAAAATAAAAACATTACATAATGAGAAAAGATGTTTAGCATCCTAATAAAAGCTGTAGACTACACTAATAGGGATGCTTTCAACTACATTATGAACATATTTTTCCATTTTATGTTCTCTAAAAGG
>JAXCGZ010013858.1:0-10000 GCA_037179515.1 Halocaridina rubra | reverse complement strand
GGCTTTTATAGTACACAGACATACAAACCCAAACACACGCACACACACACAAACACACACACACACAAACAAACACACATACACGCACACACACACTGTGAGGAGAGTCTGTTAATAACGTGCAAGGAGCGTTTTGAGAGGGTGCTGAATGAAGAAAATTAGAGAGAGAGAAGGATATATATTGGGGAGATATTTGATAAGGAAGTGCAATGGAACAGCCATGAAGAGGTAGGAGAGAGGAATAGCAGTGGTTGCAGATGATTTTTTAGTGGAGGCAAGTGGTTGGGAGAGATACTTCCAACCAACTTGTTTAACAAAATCTTGGGAAGTGGTAGGATGTCTGAGGGATGGGAAAAAAGTATTCTTGTACTAATTTTTTAAAAACAAATGAGATGTAGAGAGATGCTGTAATTACATTGGCATAAAATTGATTAGCCACAGCAAGTAAACATGAGAAGAAATAGTGGAAGTTAGATTTAGAAGGGTTGTGACGATCTGTCAGAAACAATATGTTTTTTGGGCAGGAAGGAGCGCTGCGTATGGAGTCTTTGCTTTGAGTATGCTTATGTAGATGCATAGAGAAGGCAAGAAGGAGTTGTATTGTGAATTAGTGGATTTATAGAAGGCACATGAAAGGAGGCCAAGAGAGGAGTCCTGATATTGCATATGGAAGTCCGGAGTCGCCGAAAAGTATATGAAGGTGGAGCTAGATATGCATGAGGGCGTTGTAACAGTGATGAGTTGTGCAGTGGGATATATATATATATATATATATATATATATATATATATATATATAATATATATATATATATATATATATATATATATATATATATATATATATATATATATATATATATATTCCGTATTTTTCTGAACATATAATGCAGCTTGGATGACGGTTAAGATTTATTTCATTGCTTATATACCAAAGAAGGAGTTTACTTGTAAAATTCTAAAGGAGAAAAAGTTAGTGTTTCATCTGTTTGTGCGTTTGGAGTGCAATCACATTTGATTTTTTCCAGTGATCACATAATATAACAAACTTTTGGCAGAGCCAAGAATTCTACAGATATAATTTGAAAGCGTTTATTACTTTCTAATTTCCAACAAAAACTCTCATTAATTTTGATATAAAGCTTTTCCTGGGGTGAAAACCTGGAATCCCCGCCTTAGTATTCACCTCCCACAAACATCCTGGGATGGCTTTGGCTCGGCCACTCCCTTGTAAGGGAATTGAAAATCCCAATGTGTTTAGGTCGCTCTATCAATCTATCTATATATCCATAAATACATGCATACATACGCACACGCACGTACATACACACACACACCTACTTATATATATATATATATATATATATATATATATATATATATATATATATATATATATATATATATATATATATATATATATATATATATATACTATATATATTATAAAAAATACTGTGATTATAAAAATACTGTTAGCCACGAAAAACTTAATGTCATTGCTTCATTGTGAATATATATACACAAATTCCGTATATCAAGTGTAACAGGTTGATATAATAACCGACGAGAGAAGTACTTGCCTGATCTGTTTGTGCCCACCTCAGTGTGAACAGGGAGTACTTTGTTATGAGTGTGACACCATGATTGGCAAGAAAATTGCGGTCAACAGACCAAAGAAAAAGTAGAAGCTTTAGGACGGGGCAGAAATAATGGAATGGCATACAATAAGAATAGGAGAGGCTGAAATATTAGTTGAAGTAATATGAAGAGATTTGGAAGGATTAGTCTCCGAGATTACGATATAGTTACGAAATACAGAAGGAGGAAGAGAGCTTGAGTTACAGAAGATTTTGCAGATGTTTTTGGCTAAGGACAAGAAACTTTATAAGTGGGAGAAGAGTTCAGCTCATCAATTTTCCTTGTTAAAAAGTAAACTTTAGACCCTTGAATCTGAGCAGTTCAGCGATTCCTAGATGTAACAAAAACAGATCGAGATTAATCAGAGGGAGAGGCTTGGTACGACCGGTATGCCCGATATCCGGCAGGAATCATAAGATGATGCATATAATTTTTTAAAAATATTTTTTTATTGACAGTATTTCCCATATTCATATAGGGTCGCCGTTTCTCGTGTTTTAAGACTATTGCAAGGAATAGCTTTGAGTTAAAGTTCCATAGCTAATTCCTACCCACAACTGATCTCTATCCTTTCTAATAATCTAGGATTGCTTCGACACCCAGTAGGACTTGCTAGTTATCCCGTGACTGAATTTCAGTGTCAGAATGAACATGTTCAGTTATACATCTCAGCCCAGTTGAAAGGCAACATTTCTACACATTCTATTAAAATTTATTTGTCTTTTCTGTAATAGACAATATTATGCTTTAAAGTCAATGTTAATAAAAAATTATGATAATGAAATGACATTTTCTGCCTGCTGAGTTTTATTTTTTTCATTATGATTATTTTTATTATTGGATTATTATTATTATTATTATTATTATTATAATATGTAGTCACCGTGGCTCAAGCGGTAGCTTCCGCGACTCTGAGGCGTCAGGTCGAGGGTTCGCGTCCCGTCACGATCTGAGGTTAGCAAGGGCATGCACTCAGGGTAACGATTACATCTGCCTAAACAAGTCCTTCGCAAGAAGGCGACCGTCCTAGCACTTGGTAAAAAAGGGAGTCTGTGACGTAAAACCGGAACAACAATATATATATATATATATATATATATATATATATATATATATATATATATATATATATATATATATATATATATATATATATATATATGCAGTTAATATATATGTTAATTGGTATGTGAATAGGCGTTGTTACCTCCCTGAGGGGGGCTAGAATACCACCTCCACGATTCCATGCGTGTCATAAAGGTTTACTAAGTGGGGTGGAGCAATGGGACTTGATTACCTCTCCTTTGACCCGGCCCCTTATGAGGTTGATTATGGCGCCTGTGTATAGGTAGTACATAGAGATATTGTATTAATATGGCATTTTGCTCTCAACGTTTGAAAAATTCATTTAGTATCTTTGCCTTTTAATAATGACGTAAGAAAAGATCGGGCCCTTTTTCGCCGGTTGTACAGGCACAGTTCTTGTGTAATGTCTAAGATATTTCTTACACATTAGGTCTGTTGCTATAAAATTTTTATTGCTGTCTCATAATCTATAAATTCTCATAAGACTGGGGATGATTACACTTTAGAGCTGGGAAATTAAGGTTGGCTGCCCTTCCTAACGCTCGGTGGTGGGCTAAAGCACAGGTTTTTTTTTACTTCCCAAATTACGTGTTGTAACTCCTGTGCTACCACTTTCCACATGCGTAAATGGTTTACATATGTTATGAATTGACATTAAAAAATGCTTTCTCCCCTCTTCTTCGCAGATAGAGAGTCTTTTTTTAATCATTAACGTATTTTTTACATATCTGATACTCATAACAGCTGAAATGATGATAATAATAACAAAAGCAGTGCAATTTCGAATTATTAAATGTATACAAATAATCTCATTGCCTTGTCGGGAATAGAGCCTGGGAACTATAGGCTAGAGCACCTCAGCTTTGTCCACTAATCCAACAGTGGTTGTAAAAGAGGAAGAAGTGGATCATCCTCTGATAATACCAGTCAGAGGGACGCCACTGCGATCATTGATCTCTACTTTACCCTCTCCCCAACCCACCAGTAGCCAGCAAACACATTTAATTCTTCTCCTCAACATTCAAGGCTAGCTAGATGAAACAAATGCATATTTGTTTGTTGGCCACTGATGAGTTTGGGAGGGGGGTATAATGGAGATTTGTGGTCGCATCTTGGATAATAGTTGTTGGTATTATTTCTCAAGTTTTTAAGCCGCTTATCATTTCTGACACCAACTTAGTGTATCTAAGCTTGCGACAGGCACTGATATAAGGTAGTTTGCTTCTTCAGTGCTTGGAATCACTGGAAATCATAGTTTGATAAATGAAATTTGGCATTTCTAATAGATTAATTGTCAATAGTTTATGTAGAAAAGGAAATTATCTCTTAAAATAGACTGATTTACATATCAACAATGAGTTTTTTTTTCTTTCCATTCAATGTATCTATTCAAGAAGTCACGTTCTTTATCAGGCTCCGAGTAAGGTAAGCAAGCATGCTTGGGACCCTCGTAGATGACTGCACATCTCTTGAGATTCTGAAAACTTTTTTACCTTTAAAAATAGAAATTGAAATACATATTTTATAATTCACATATTTTATTCTTCATTTTCATTTTTTTTAAATGTCTTACCAGTTCGCTCCTGTTGTTTTGTCAGTTTAGTCTTTTGTAATATAAATCTCTATCCACATATTTAATCACTTTTTAAAACTATCATTCCATTTCTTTTTAGTTGTTTATATGAAGATGTTAATTCTTCCCTTCCTCTTGATAATTTGATCTCTTTTTTTTCTAAAGAATGCAAAAATGTCTTCATTCATTTATCACACAATTATTATTCTATTAAAATTTCATCTCTTTGAACTATCTGCCTACTGACTATTTCCTTTCCTCTTACTTTATCCGCTTTTTACCTGTTTTTTATTCTTCCTTCCTTTTCCCAGTTCCATTATTTTCTTCATCTTTTTTCAACGTTTTCCTTATTCTTTCCTCTATCCACTATTTTGTACTCATCTCTCATCATCCTATTATTTTTTATATATTTTCAGTTATTCTTTTCATATCTTTTTTTTCTCCTATTTTCCCTCCTTTTCCCGATTGCTTTCCTCGTCTTTTTTTTTTACATTTTATTGCTCTTTCTTTATTCCTTCTTCGCTCATCTGTTCCCTTACTTCTTAACTCTTAATCTCTCTCCTATTTGCTGTTTTCTCTCTCTATTACCTGTATCCATTACCATTATTCCTCTCCACTAATTCACCTTTTCTCTCGCACCTTTCCCTTTCTAACATCTTCTCTTTATTTCTTCCTCTTGCCATGATTTTTCCTTTCTCTTCCTTCTTTCTCTATCGTGTTCATTTTGAACCATCTTTGCTTCCTCTTTTCTCCCTCTCATTTCGCTATTTTTTCCTATATTAACTTCCTTCATTCACTATTTTTACTTTTTTTTATCCTCTTTCTCTTTCTGCTATTTTAGTTATTCTGACATCTTCCTGAGTCTACTATTTCCAATTCCTCGTTCTCTTCCGACAATTTATTTCTATTGCCTGTTTCTTGAATAATTTTCCCCAATTCTCTTTCCAGATATTTTCACCCTGTTTGCTTATAATCTTACCATTATTTTATCTTCTTTCTATTCTTTTAATTATTGAACATTTCTCTCATCTCTTCTTCTTTCCACTATTTCCTATACCCTTAAACTAATTCTGCTGCAGTTACTATTTCTTCCAATCTTCTCTTTCTCTTTTATTTTCCTTGCCTCTGTCTGATATTTTCTCTTCCTCTCATCCTTTCCTACTTCCAAACCTATATGGCCTTCATTTTGTTACTTCTGCTCCTTAATCCAATATATCGGTCCAGTCTCTTCCACTAATGCAGTGCCTTATGTGTTTGGCACTCCTAGTCAAGAGTCTGCTTCTTCTTCTTCGTCTACATCTTTTCCCACTTTTATGTGGGGTCGATGTTTCTGGCCAGTTATCTGTACTGGCCATATTTTGGTTTTGGCAAAATTTTTATGGCCGGATGCCCTTCCTGCCGCCAACCCTCCCCATTTACCCGGGCTTGGGACCGGCACCAAGTTGAGGCTGGCTTGCCCCCCTCAGTGGCTGGGTTCTCCTAGTCAAGAGTGCCAATGTTAATTGCTGCAATATACTTCCACTGACTTGTAAATCCCACTTGAATTTCATTGGGTTGCTATTTCTAACTAGCTTCTCAATAGGTTTTTGCTCCTCAAAAATTGCATAAGAAGAAAATCTAAAACTTAAAACTGGTAAATTTATGAAGCATTGACAAAAATGTAATTTACACTTACATTACACTTAGGCAGGTTGTAATACAAGCTCTAATAAGAGCAGTTGCTCTTACAACCCTAATGAAATTATCTCGCTATGTCTAAATAAATCTTATCAGAGGATTCTTTACACTGTCCAGAAATCAAGCCTATGAATAGTTAAGGAATTTCCATCACTGTCTTCTTAAAAGCGGAAGGATATACCAGCTGCGTTTGTTGTTTTTTTCGATAGAAGATCCTTGCCCATTTACCCTGTGGATACCCAAAGCAGGGTGGTGGTGGGGAATTGTGGCTGCTCTTTATCCCCTAAGAGGAGTGATCAAGAAATATTAGATTCTCTTGCATGAGTTTGTACTTTTGACTTGGGCACCCCTTACACAGGATTGCGACCATTGTATATGTAGGTATGTATGTATATACTTGAAATTAAATTCAATTTCCTAGAAAACACCGGCTATGAAGGTGAAAGCACACCCCCACAGCATATATTCTAAACTGAAAGAACCATATTTAAACATATTTAAACATATTTCCAGCTAAGACAGCATAGTTAAATATATTTAAATATCAAGAACAGGGTATATTCAAAACAACACTTCTTGAACGACATACTTGAATAAAAACGTAATGAATATATAAAAAAAATGGAAGGAAACTTCTTACACAAGCTTAGAACTCGAACTACGTACTTAAAAGTCTAAATCTCACGACTTAAACAATATAGTTAAAATATCTAAAACTGGAAGGAAGCGCCTTACACAAAATTACAAATCAAACAATAAACTTAAAAATTCTGGAAACATCAACGTTCGTATCACCAACGCATAATAAATTAGAGTATGCACCATTGAAGAGATTTGAACACTTTATCGATGAATTACTACTCCTACTACAACATAAAGAAGTTAAATACTATGAAGAGTATTGGAAAGCTTTATGTGTTGTTTCCTGCTCTATGTCACTATTAAGCCTAATTCGGATGGGGGTTGAAATAGAAAGATTGTAACTGGGGAATTAAAGCTTGATTACATCTCCAAAGCCATGCAGTGGGATTGAAAACGGGTTTCTCACTTCCCATTACAAGTTCTCTAACGAGTATAAACCTTACAGCATATAAATAAGACATGAACGAGAATCATATAAAATATGAAGAACTGAAACTCCACAACACATATGACTCAATCAACATTCTATGGCCAGACACCATGAAGAGGATCCTAAACTATAACGCATACTAAAGACTCATACTACTTATTCATATAGTCTAAATATTGAAACACTGAAGTGGATTATAAACATCATATTGCTTTATTAGTCTATAACCTATGAAAAGCTTTGGAGACGCCATTGTGAATATCCGAGACTCATTAGAACCTGTGCGTCACATATTTTGGATACATGATGCGTACCTAAAGAGTCTAGAATCCATAAAGGTTTTGCAACTATGTAAGTCGTGGGTATAAAAGTGAGAAAGAAATTAGGATATTTACTCCCCCCCTACAGAAAATGCAAATTACTCGCTCAATAAAAAGAAAAAGAGAGGGAAGGATATCTGATATTATATATTTACTGAGAGGGTGACCTATTGAAATTGGCCTTTGAAGCTTGCATAGATATGAGCCAGGGTTGGAGAAAGAGTTCAGTTTGAATTACAATAGTCACGGCATGAATATGCATCATGTATTTGGATGAGGAAGTCATTCATCAGCTCCCCTTTATTGTTGGTGATCAGAGGCTTCATAACAGTAATGCCTGACAAACACATACGCACATGCTTATATATATATATATATATATATATATATATATATATATATATATATATATATATATATATATATATATATATATATATATATATATATATATATATATATATATATATATATATATATATATATATATATATATATATATATATATATTATATATAATATATATATATATATATATATATATATATATATATATATATATATATATATATATATATATATATATATATATATATATATATATATATATATATATATATATATATATATATAAGCTTGAAACAAAAAAGTCCTTTATTGACGATATACAATAAAAATAAATGAAAGTAAAATTTTTTTAGGTACTGAGTATACAGTGCCAGCAACTCATGCTCTTTTCAGAGCACGGGAACCCAGGCTACAAAAACCTGGAAAACTCATAAAAGAAGCTTTTTTTTTCAGGAAATATGGGCAAAAAAAGGTAGTATATGCTAATAAATGGAAGTTTTCATTACATTGATAGCTTGATAGGTTATTTTTGGCTCTGATAATTTGTTAAATTAAAGCTCTTCCAGTTGTAAGATCATAGATTTTACTTAAAAGAGTTTCTACCGCATAATACAAGATTAGAGATTATGAAATCCTTTACTAAAAACAAAAAAAGGCAATGATATATATAGGAATCAAATATGCATAGAGGAATATCTGCCAAATAGAATTTTCGGCTTCTGTGGTACAATAAATAACATAAAAATAGAACAAAATGGGGATTCAATATTACGTGGTACATAGACATCTGCCTTGAGGAGTCTATTGTTTTAATGGTGTGACCTTGACCTCGGAAGATTGGAAACTTACAAAAATAAAACTATGCTGATTTAAGCAAGAAGAATATAAATAAGAGAACACACACACACGCACATACAAAGATAGAGAGAGAGAGAGAGAGAGAGAGAGAGAGAGAGAGAGAGAGAGAGAGAGAGAGAGAGAGAGAGGAGAGGAGAGAGAGAGAGAGAGAGAGAGAGAGAGAGAGAGAGAGGAGAGAGAGAGAGAGGAGAGAGAGAGAGCTATATATTGATATACTTCTATTCTGTGTCTAAGTCTTCGAGTGAATTACGAATTGTTTAAAGCTTTAAGTTACTTATGCAATGAGAACTATTAATTTTTTTAGATAAGCATTTAAACCATATAATGACGTACATTTTATTCTGTATATTAAATTCATTGTGGCGATTATAAATTGTTTAAAGCTTTAATACTCTTGCAAATGGAACATTTATTTTTTGAGATCAACATTTTAGGGTCTAAAAAGTCTTTACATAGGACTCATAACTGTTGAGTTATGTCATATGTTCCCAGAATATAAACAGAATCCTTTTATTTTATTTTGTTACTATTTTGTTTTTAAGCATAAATATAATCTTTCTTAACAATGGTTAAAATTTTTGTCATTTGATAGTTATGAATTATTTATTTTGTATTTATTAAAGTAAATTGTTTTTATTTAATTCTGTTACTTGTAATATATATTTCATTATTTATATTCTTACTTGGAAATTACTTAATGTTATACTTTAATATACTATTCGTTTTCTTTTGTGACATTTATTCTTTAAAACAACGAATATGAACTGCTTCATTTTTTTTATTTATATCTTAACCATTTTTACTTGAGAAATGAGAAGCTTTAGTATTTACTAAACTCCGTGATATCTAGGATATTCTTCCAGCACGATTCTCATAGATCTATATTGTACTCACTAAATCTACTAAGTATATGAGGGCTACCACCCACACCAAGGATATCACCCCCTCTCTTTTTAGTCCTAAATGCCTTTGATGAAGAGAAAATAAATGAGCCACTTTGAGGACTTAAACGTGGCACCGTCTAGGTGGCATTCGGGAACTAATATCCTTTGCTATGCCTGTGGATGATATCTTTAATACATTATTTTTCTTATGATTCCCTCTTTTCAGTAGTGTAAAGTACAGGTCACTGCCATAAAATACTCTTCTCTTAGCATGGATTGTGAATAGAATTTATATATTGTGCTAACTACTATCAGGGCTGTTGGAGCGAGTAAATGGTTACATTATTAGTAAATATTTTAACACAATGACCACGTTAGAAATGCTTATTTTCCTATATTCAATATTCTTTATATAGAAAACTAGCGATTGGTTTTGCATTAAGTTTAAATTGAAGGGTGGAATGAATAGCTCTTGTGGCACTTTTAACAGTGAAGAACACAAGTATTGTTAATGCTGAGCAGATTTGTAGACAGTTGATACT
>JAXCGZ010013857.1:32500-42500 GCA_037179515.1 Halocaridina rubra | reverse complement strand
GCGTAGTCCAAAGAGAAGGTTAGCAAAGTGAGTGATGAGGCAGACGAAGATAGAAGTGGATGCAAGGTTGGGTAGGAGCTTGTATGACAATATTGAAAGGAATAAAAAGGTGTTTTGGTAGAAAGTGAAAAGACTGTGGAAATGTGAGTCTGATAGATAGGAGAGGGTGAAAGGAGTAGATGGGCAATTGCTAGTAGAATATATGAAGGTGAGATAGATGGTTTAAGTATTTCAAGGAAGTGCTAAATGAGGAAGATGATAGAGAGGCAGAAATTGTGGGTGTGGGAAACAAATGGAGAATGCCAATGTTGGGAATGATAGAGAAATAACAAGAGATTAGGTAAAGTTGGCATTGAGAGTAATGAAAGACAGTAGAGCACCAGGGATAGATGCTTGTTAAATGGTGGGGAGGCATGAGTAGAATGGATGGTTAGGTTGTTGTATATAAGATTCAGAAAAGGGAGGCTCCAGTCTGACTGGAGGAGTGCATGTGTAGTTCCACTTTATAAAGGTAAAGGATATAAGTTTTAGTGTAGTAGTTTTAGAGGAAATAGTTTGTTAAGCATGGTTGGTAAGGTATGTGCAAAAGTGTTAATTGAGCAGATCATGAAAAGTACTGAGAGACTGACTGGGGAAAAACAATGTGTCATCAGGAGAGGAAGAGGATGTGTGGATCAGGTGTATGTGGTAAGAAAAAAGATAGGGACTCATATCGTGCCTTTGTGGATTTAGAAAAATCGCATGTCAGAGTTAATATAGAGGCGTTATGGAGTGTGTTGCAATTGTATGGAGTAAGTGGGAGTTTGTTGAATGTGGTGAGGAAGTTTTACATGAATAGTAAAGGATGCGAAACATTCATGAATAGCTTGAGTGATTGGGTTGAGGTGAAAGTAGGGTTACATCAAGGTTATGTAATGTCGTCATTGTTGTTTAATGAGTATATGAATGGAGTGGTAAGGGTAAATGATAGAGCATTACACAGAGTATTGGGATTAATGGAAGAGTTTGGAATGTTGTGGAAATTGAATCAATTGCTATCAATGGATGACACAGCACTGGTGGCTGATGCTGTGAATAAAAAGAATCTTTTGGTGACTGTTTTGTTAGGGTGTGTGAAAGAAGGAAGTTGCGAGTGAATATCGGTAAAAGTAAAGTCATGAGATGCACGAGGAGTGTTAATGTTGATAGATTGAATGTAGAAGTGAATGGGGAGTTGAGTGAAGAAGTTGAAAGTTTTTAGTATCTTGAGTCGCACATATCAAGGAATGGACGAGTGGAGGTGGAGGTAAGTCATATAGTCAATGAAGCAATTAAATCTCTAGATGGAATAAAAAGTGTGATGAGAAATAGATATTTGTGAATTAATGCAAAGAGAATGATATATGAATGCATTGGATATGACATGATTGAGAAATATTACCCGTGTATCTAGAATAGGTAGTGAGAAATGATGAGATTAGGTAAAGAATGGGTGTTGAAAGAAGGCTTTCGGCTAAGCTAGATCCGAGATTGTTGAGTTGGCTTGAACACATGGAAAGAATGAGTGATGAAAAAAATAGCATAGAGAGTGTAGAGTGTAGAAGTGGTTGAAGTTGGGCCAAGGAAGAGAGCGGCAAGAGATAGGAATACTTTCAGGCATCAATGTAGAATATAATTGCTTGCCTACCATATGCATATATATATATATACATATATATATATATATATATATATATATATATATATATATATATATATATATATATATATATATATATATATATATATATATATATATATATATATATATATATATATATATATATATATATATATATATATATGTATATATGTATATATATATATATATATATATATATATATATATATATATATATATATATATATATATATTATATATATATATATATATATATATATATATATATATATATATATACATATATATACATATATATACATATATATACATATATATATATATATATATATATATATATATATTATATATATATATATATATACATATATATATATATATATATATATATATATATATATATATATATATATATATATATATATAACCATATAAGCACATTACATATGTGAAAACATTAAATTTTTTTTAACCCCGACCGGGACTTGAACCTGGAGCTAATTATTACTAAGCCTAAGCGCTACCGACTACACCGCAAACCGTTAAAGGGAAACAACCTCACAGATTATATTTGCTATGGTAGGAATTAACGCATTCTAACTAAATGCCAATATGTTCATATTATAGTTTTCCCAACCTCACTTGTGATTTTGTTTTCTCATTTAATGCAACTCCCAATCTCTTTCGGGACCAACAATAACCAAATAAGCACATTACATATGTGAAATCATGAGTCATTTTTTTTTACCCAGAGCAGAACTTGAATCTGGAACTAATTTTTACTAAGCCAAGGCGCTACTGACTACACCACAGAAGGTTAAAGGAAAACAATACTCACAGCTTATATCTGCTATGCTAAGAATGAATGCATTCTAACTGAATGCCACTATGTACAATTACAGTTTCCCGAACCTCACCCTGTGATTTCGTTTTCTCATTTAATTCAACTCCTAATCTCATTCGGGACCAACAATAACCAAATAAGCACATTACTTATGTGTAAATATGAACATATGAACATAGTGGCATTCAGTTAGCATGCATTCATTCCTATCATAGCAGGTATTAGCTGTGAGGTTTGTTTCCCTTTAACCTTCCGTGGTGTGTCGGTAGTGCCTTGGCTTAGTAATAATAATCTCTAGGTTCAATTCCCTGTCGGGGTAAAAAAAATTATTCATATATATATATATATATATATATATATATATATATATATATATATATATATATATATATATATATATATATATATATGTATATATATGTATATATATGTATATATATATATATATATATATATATATATATATATATATATATATATATATATATATATATATATATATATATATATATATATATATATATATATATATATATATATATATATATATATATATATATATATATATATATATATATATATATATATATATATATATATATATATATATATATATATATATATATATATATATATATATATATATATATATATATATATATATATATATATATATATATATATATATATATATATATATATATATATATATATATATATATATATATATATATATATATATATATATATATATATATATATATATATATATATATATGTATATATATATATGTATATATATATATATATATATATATATATATATATATATATATATATATATATATATATATATATATATATATATATATATATATGTATATATATATATATATATATATATATATATATATATATATATATATATATATATATATATATATATATATATATATATATATATATATATATATATATATGCACAAATATTCACACACACAAGTGCATATAAAAAATAAAAAGTGTGTAAGATATTGAACAAAATGAAAGAATGAAAATAGACATATTGGGAAAGATGAGACTAATGCTATTTATAATACAAATAACAATAGTAATAATCCTAACAATAATTATTTTTGTATTGGTTGTTATTGTTTTTACTCTTGTTAGCATTTCTGGTTTTATCAAGATTGTTACTATATGGTGACAAATATCGACCAGATCAGTAGCTTTTATAGCTGTATTACGTAGTCATGAATAGTACTTCATGAAATATAAAAAAAGCTAATTGCTTGCTAAAATTCTAAACAGAGCTTATATAAGCATTGATAAGGCCTTTTGTCTTGTATGGTGTGGAATGTTGGGTGAAAAAAAATTTGATAAATGGAAAGTATATAACTTAATATGCGGTCTGAGAACCATCTGTAGTACATTAAGGATAAAGAGACTATCAGACAAATAGACCAGATTACATATTAATTTGGAATCATCTTTAATTAATAGAATCTGTTCATACAGAAAAGTTGGTTTGGCCAAGACAAAAAAAAATGGCTGAGAATTGAATGTCAAATAAGCTATATTGGACAGAACATTAATGGATTATGTTGTGTTGGACTGTTGGATTATTAGAAGAGTATTGGGTGTGAATGTACAGAGATGTGCTAGTGATGGAATATCTGATAATTTTTTACAGGAAAGTAGAGTAAGAGTGGGAGAAAAGTGAAAAAAGACGAGAAGAGAAAAGAATGACTGTGAGTATAAAGCTAGTCTGAGAAGGTGGAGAAGGAGTGAAAGAAGAATGGAGATATTTCAAGGAGGAAGTTATGAAGTGTGCAGAGGCAGTGCGTGGAAGGAGAATAACAGGAGGAAGTAAAAGGAAAGGTAATGAATAGTGGACTGACAAGGTGAGTGCAACAGTGGCTGAAAAGAAGCAGGCATTTGATGTATGGTTGTAGATAGATGATGCTGAGCCATATGAAAGGCGTAGTCCAAAGAGAAGGTTAGCAAAGTGAGTGATGAGGCAGACGAAGATAGAAGTGGATGCAAGGTTGGGTAGGAGCTTGTATGACAATATTGAAAGGAATAAAAAGGTGTTTTGGTAGAAAGTGAAAAGACTGTGGAAATGTGAGTCTGATAGATAGGAGAGGGTGAAAGGAGTAGATGGGCAATTGCTAGTAGAATATATGAAGGTGAGATAGATGGTTTAAGTATTTCAAGGAAGTGCTAAATGAGGAAGATGATAGAGAGGCAGAAATTGTGGGTGTGGGAAACAAATGGAGAATGCCAATGTTGGGAATGATAGAGAAATAACAAGAGATTAGGTAAAGTTGGCATTGAGAGTAATGAAAGACAGTAGAGCACCAGGGATAGATGCTTGTTAAATGGTGGGGAGGCATGAGTAGAATGGATGGTTAGGTTGTTGAATATAAGATTCAGAAAAGGGAGGCTCCAGTCTGACTGGAGGAGTGCATGTGTAGATCCTCTTTATAAAGGTAAAGGATATAAGTATTAGTGTAGTAGTTTTAGAGGAAATAGTTTGTTAAGCAAGGTTGGTAAGGTATGTGCAAAAGTGTTAATTGAGCAGATCATGAAAAGTACTGAGAGACTGACTGGGGAAAAACAATGTGTCATCAGGAGAGGAAGAGGATGTGTGGATCAGGTGTATGTGGTAAGAAAAAAGATAGGGACTCATATCGTGCCTTTGTGGATTTAGAAAAATCGCATGTCAGAGTTAATATAGAGGCGTTATGGAGTGTGTTGCAATTGTATGGAGTAAGTGGGAGTTTGTTGAATGTGGTGAGGAAGTTTTACATGAATAGTAAAGGATGCGTAACATTCATGAATAGCTTGAGTGATTGGGTTGAGGTGAAAGTAGGGTTACATCAAGGTTATGTAATGTCGTCATTGTTGTTTAATGAGTATATGAATGGAGTGGTAAGGGTAAATGATAGAGCATTACACAGAGTATTGGGATTAATGGAAGAGTTTGGAATGTTGTGGAAATTGAATCAATTGCTATCAATGGATGACACAGCACTGGTGGCTGATGCTGTGAATAAAAAGAATCTTTTGGTGACTGTTTTGTTAGGGTGTGTGAAAGAAGGAAGTTGCGAGTGAATATCGGTAAAAGTAAAGTCATGAGATGCACGAGGAGTGTTAATGTTGATAGATTGAATGTAGAAGTGAATGGGGAGTTGAGTGAAGAAGTTGAAAGTTTTTAGTATCTTGAGTCGCACATATCAAGGAATGGACGAGTGGAGGTGGAGGTAAGTCATATAGTCAATGAAGCAATTAAATCTCTAGATGGAATAAAAAGTGTGATGAGAAATAGATATTTGTGAATTAATGCAAAGAGAATGATATATGAATGCATTGGATATGACATGATTGAGAAATATTACCCGTGTATCTAGAATAGGTAGTGAGAAATGATGAGATTAGGTAGAGAATGGGTGTTGAAAGAAGGCTTTCGGCTAAGCTAGATCCGAGATTGTTGAGTTGGCTTGAACACATGGAAAGAATGAGTGATGAAAAAAATAGCATAGAGAGTGTAGAGTGTAGAAGTGGTTGAAGTTGGGCCAAGGAAGAGAGCGGCAAGAGATAGGAATACTTTCAGGCATCAATGTAGAATATAATTGCTTGCCTACCATATGCATATATATATATATATATATATATATATATATATATATATATATATATATATATATATATATATATATATATATATATATATATATATATATATATATATATATATATATATATATATATATATATATATATATATATATATATATATATATATATATATATATATATATATATATATATACATATATATATACATATATATATATATATATATATATATATATATATATATATATATATATATATATATATATATATATATATATATATATATATATATATATATATATATATATATATATATATATATATATATATATATATATATATATATATATATATATATATATATATATATATATATATATATATATATATATATATATATATATATATATATATATATATATAAATATATATATATATATATATATATATATATATATATATATATATATATATATATATATATATATATATATATATATATATATATATATATATATATATATATATATATACATACACACATATATATATATATATATATATATATATATATATATATATATATATATATATATATATATATATATATATATATATTCATGGATAGTAGGTTGGCCATGGCACCAGCCGCCCGTTGAAAGACTACGACTGAAGGTATTAGGATGCAACTAGGACTGGTCCAGACAGTTCCAGGTTGAATCTTCCTTCAGGACGGTTCTTTCCTCATGCCTACATCTACACTGAATATTCTGACATATTCATTACACATCTCTTGCTATTCCATTACATTTGACAAGTCACAACATTCTGCACATCTGTCTCTTTTACTTTCCTTTTCCTCACATTTTGTCATTATTTATGGAAGGTTCACAACTAATGGCCCCTAGTACCCGGAATAGTGGGGTGCGAAGAATCTCCGGGGTTCGTGTTGACTCCACCATTGGCTTGAGGGCAGACACGCCTGGTGGTAGTAATTGTTCTGTTCTTAACCTTGCACCTCCTAATAGATCTGCTTCTTTCACTCTTCACTATTCAAACATTCGTGGGCTGTACTCTAATCTTTCGTCTGTGGAACAGCACTTGGGCTCTTTCCTCCCTAACCTCCTCCTCCTATCTGAAACCCAGTTGTCTATACATGCTTCCACTGACCCTTTCCAAATCTCTCACTATAATCTGTATACTCGTTTTCGTTCCAAAGGTGGGGTCTGTGCTTACTGCAACATTAACACTCCTACTGTGAGGCTCATGGACCTTGAATCTCCTGACTTTGATGTTCTCTGGCTAAAAGTCTATCTCTCCACTACCACTATCATCCTTTGCTTCTGCTACTGTTCTCCAAACTCCACCGAGTTTGTATCTTTCTTTGAATATCTCTCCTCGTGCCATGAGTCCTTGCTATCTTCTCACCCACATGCCGAAGTTCTCTACATTGGAGACTTCAATGTACACCACAGCGAGTGGCTTCATTCTTCTCACACTGATGTGGGAGGAAGCGAGGCTCTTGCTTTCTCTATTACTCATGATCTGGAGCATATTATTAAACATCCTACTCGTGTTCCTGATCGTCACGAACATGCTGCTAACATTCTTGACCTTTTTTTTACTTCTAACCCTTCAAACTACTCTTATTCCGTGCTTTCCCCTCTTGGTAAATCTGACCTCTCCATGATCTCTGTCGCTTCCATTTTCGCTCCCCCTCCACCAATCCCTCCTACTCAACGCCGCCTTTGGCACTTCGAGCGAACTCAACATGAAAATTTGCGTAACTTTCTCTTTGACTTTCCATGGGATGACTACTGCTTTCGGTCCCGCAACCCTGATCGGGTAGCTGTAAAAGTTGCCGAGATCATGACCGCGGGAATGGAGGCGTACATCCCCTCTTCTACATAAACTTTCTCTCCCCCTAAACCTTGGTTTGACCGTGCCTGCTCCATGGCTATCCAGGCTAGGAATCAGGCTCACCGATCTTACCAAGCCTCTCCTTCCGATTTAACTCGCTCTGCTTTTATTATAGCTAGTAATCGCTGTACAGCTCAGATTCGAAGGTCTAAGGCTTCCTTTATAAGAAGGAAAGTTGATGACCTTAACTCCTCTCCCACTGACAAATGCTTCTGGTCCTTAGCCAAAAACCTCTCCAAAAACTTCTGTAACTCAAGCTTTCCCCCTCTCATTCGTTCTGATGGTTCTATAGCTTGCTCTCCCACTGACAAAGCCACTCTCTTTGGCTCTCATTTTTCTGCCAACTCTTCTATCAACGATTCCAGCACACCTCTTCCTCAGTCTTTTCCCCTCTCTAACCCTATGCCCTCCCTTATCCTTTCTTCACGCAAAGTTCATAAGGTTCTTCGCTCTCTAAAGACAAACAAGGCATCTGGTCCCGATGGTATCCCTGCAAGGTTCCTTAAGGAATTTGCAGATGAACTGGCTCCCGTGCTTTGCCGTCTTTTTCGCCTCATTCTGTCAACCAGTATCTATCCTTCATCTTGGAAGCATGCTCTAGTTCAACCTGTTCCTAAGAAGGGTGACCGCTCTATTCCTTCTAACTACCGACCTATTGCTCTAACCTCCTCTATTGCTAAAGTTTTCGAAACTTTGCTCAATGCTCACTTCTTGAAACGCCTTGAATCTAACTCACTTATCTCCGATCACCAGTACGGCTTCCGCAAGGCAAGATCCACTGGTGATCTCCTGTCCTATCTTACTCATGTATGGTCATCTTCTCTGAGGAACTATGGGGAATCCTTTGTCGTCGCCCTTGATATCTCTAAGGCTTTTGACAGAGTCTGGCACAAGGCTCTGTTGGCCAAACTCCCTGCCTACGGCTTTACCCCTTCTTTCTGTTCTCTGATTTCCAGTTTTCTTACTGACCGTTCTATATCTGTAGTTGTTGATGGCGCGGCATCTAGCCCTTTCTCTGTGTCCAGTGGTGTTCCACAGGGCTCTGTTCTTTCACCTACTCTCTTCCTTCTCTTCATCAATGATCTTCTACAGTCCCCATCTTCCTCTCTTCTTCATGCCTTTGCCGATGACTCTACCCTTCACTTTTCCTCTGCCTTTTCTTCACAACCTTCATCTGTTACTCGTAATCAATCTCGTATCACTCTTTCTTCTACTCTTAACTCCGATTTGCAGAGAGTATCTGAATGGGGCACTCAAAATTTAGTTAAATTCAATGCCTCCAAGACACAGTTTCTGGCTATCTCTTTATCTTCTTCTCCTCCAGATAACCCTATTGTCTTCGAAACTAATGAAATTTACCCTCTTAACTCTATCAATATATTAGGAATCCACATAGCCTCTAACTTGTCTTGGAGGAATCACATAATCCAAATTTCTAAATCTTCATCCAAAAAATTGGGGGTTTTGTTTCGTTTTCGTTATTACTTTTCCTCATTGCAGTTACTTAAAATTTACAAAGGTCTTATCCGCCCCTGCTTAGAATACTGCTCACACATCTGGGGTGCTTCTTCCTTTACTTATCTTCTTGATAGGGTTCAATCTAAGGCAGTCAGACTTATTAATGATCCTTCTCTTACTTCTAACTTGGATTCTCTCTCTCTTCGCCGTAAGGTATCTTCCCTTTCGCTTTTCTATTGCTACTACTTCCATCGCTGCTCTGATGAGTTGGCGAGTTGCATCCCTCCTCCACTGCCGAGGCCGCGTAACACTCGCCAAGCGGCCTCATCTCACAGGTACTGTGTCGAGATTTGTAGCTCGCGGATTGGTCGGTGCAGCGACTGCTTCTTCCCATCTACCTCCAGACTCTGGAACTCTCTTCCTCCTTCTGTCTTTCCTAGTTCTTATGACCTTTCATCCTTCAAAAAGCAGATCTA
>JAXCGZ010013857.1:15000-25000 GCA_037179515.1 Halocaridina rubra | reverse complement strand
ATATATATATATATATATATATATATATATATATATATATAATATATATATTTATACATTCATATAAGCATATAAGCATACTTGCATTCATACATACATACATGCATGCATACATACATACATACGTACATACATACATACATACATACATACATACATACATACATACATACATACATACATACATACATACATACATACATACTGGCAGATTTGTCTCCAGAAATACATATAAATGGCGTAGTAAGGGCAGCATATGCATTCTTATCAAATGTAAGGGTAGCCTTCAGGCACATGGACAAGGAAATGTTCAGAAATATTTATGTAACCTATGTGAGGCCAAAACTCGAATATGCAGCCCCCTTTTGGAATCCGCACTTGAAAAAGCACATAGCTAAGCTTGAAAAAGTTCAAAGACATGCCACGAAACTGGTGCCAGAAATACGCAATCTCGGTTATGATGAGAGGCTGAGGGAATTAGACTTGCCATCACTCGAAGCTAGAAGAGTAAGGGGGGATATGGTGACAGTCTTTAAATTCCTTCATGGTTATGATAGAGTGGATACGGATCGATATTTCGATATGGCTGGCTCTAGAACTAGAGGTCATAGTTTGAAGCTTCGGAAGAAAACTTGTTTGCAGGATGTAAGGAAATACTTTTTCAGTGTAAGAGTAGTTGATAATTGGAATTCGCTAAGCGAGGAGGTAGTTAATGCTACCTCAATCCATAGTTTTAAGGACAGGTATGATAAGTATCACTAAGTCTAAAAATGGAACCGATCAGGAGACGGGAAGATACGAGCTTTGGGCTCTTTCCCGCAAACACAACTAGGTAATCACAATTAGGTAATCACATACATACATACATACATACATACATACATACATACATACATACATACATACATACATACATACATACAGACATACATTCAATATAAAAATCATGTACACATACATACATACATACATACATTTGAATCATCAAGTAAAAGTATTTAAAAAGTAATACTGAGTTGAAGTTAGATAAAGGGGAAAACTGATGAAAATGAATATATTCTTAATGTGTCTAATCCGATTTCTTTGCAGATATCTTCAACTGCATCCAAAGTTTAGAATATTGTTTATAGTTGTCTTTCCAAATCATAGAGGCTGAGTTATTTCAATCAATCGTATGATTCCTTTTTTGCTCCTCACGTCTTACTTTAAACGATAGTAGAAGGTCTTACATAATTTACCTTTGTGTGTAGATATTGACTCCCATAATGTAACTGGATTTTGCACTTTTCTGACATTATTATAGGCACCATGTTTTTCTATTTGAAATGTCTCTTATTTCTGTGTGTAATTGCTTTAACAGAAGCTTCTTTTTGTCTATGTTATCGCAAAGTTAGTGTCGCTCAGTAATTGAAACACCAAATCCTTGTCCATGGTTACTTAGCTATATCTACACTATTTGAATTAAATGCATTCCTCAGATCTCTTAAACGTTTCTGCTACGCCTAATTTACTTAAGACTATGTAAGGTATTTTATTTATGTTATCATTCTGTAATATGCGCTTTGTTGGTTTTTACAAATTTGTTTTCATCATGACTGTCTTTTATTTGCAAAAAAAAATAATGTAATAAATATTGATTGATCATGTATACACATTTCAGCTACAATAATATCGAATACTATGAAGTGGAATATCAGAAAAAGAGCATGTTTAGTCTAGAAAACAACGGATACATATTAAATAAGTTTCACATACGAACACATTTCTAATAAATATTTCTTCAATCGCGCAGTCAATCCCTACATCAGTTCAAATGGCTGATCCAAAACTGTCACTGTCCTTTCACAATTCAATGAAAGATGAAATAAAATCCCTACTCGATAATATTGAAAGCATACATTGTAAAGTTTGTCCAAGTAATTGCTGATCTCTTCAGGTGCATCACTGGAATATTTGCAGTCTATATCTGGATGTCATATAAATGACATTGTTTATTATGCATTTTTTCAGATTATTTATAGCTAAAAATGCACATATACTATTATTGCATGTTATTGCTAATTTTAGAGGATAAATGTCATGCAAAGGAAAGATGATGACACCAGCTTTCTATATACAGGGTGCTACATAACCTTCTTCTAAGAGGCTAGGAAAAGAGCCGTGGATATTAATTTTTTTCTGTTTTAAATTTGTTTTTCATTGCTTTCCATAAGAAAATGCCTAATATCCTTATCCCTTTATCTTATAGGTTAGAAACTAGAAACTAGTCACATTTTTGTTTATCGAATTTGAGCATATAATGCCATGGACAATGCTGGTACCTTCATTTCCAAGAAGTGGATCACTAACAAGTGCACTTATCAAATCCCTGGGATACTGACAATCTTGAGAATATATATGACAACGCTTGTAAGTCTTTTAGATACGATGCATCAGAAGAACTCTTCCTGGAAAGCAAAAACATCACTGCAAAGTATGATGAAGGTCTCTAGGATTTAATTATTTCGATCGAACTAAAGGACCTGGAAATTCATCGAACCTCAACACCTCTATACACATAATTTTCTTTATGTGTGACACCGGAGCAGGTAAGAAAACTTACCTCATCAATAAAGGCCCCGACACGAGGAAAACATTAAGAGGAAGGGAAAGAAAAGGGTTAAGAACAAGGCAGAAATGAGGTAATGATACATATAAGAAAAGGGCAGGCTGAAATAATATTCAAAGTACTGAGGACCTAAAGATCTGGCAGGATTAAGCCCTAAGATGATGATAGATTTTTTTTTTTTTAAGGAAGATAGCTTATAAGAATTAAGAAAGACAGAAGGAGGAAGAGAGTTCCGGAGTATGGAGGTAGCTGGGAAGAAGCAGCTGCTCCACCGACTAACCAGGAAGCTGCAAATCTCCACACAGTACCGGTGAGGCGAGACTGCTTGGCGAATGCTAAGCGGCCTCGGCAGTGGGGTAGGGATGCAACTGCTAACTCATCAGAAAACCGATGGAAGTAGTAGCGACAGAAAAGAGAAAGGGATGATAGCTTACGGCAAAGACAAAGAGAATCCAGAGTAGACGTAAGAGAAGGGTCATTAATCAGTCTGACTGCCTTATATTCAATTCTATCAAGGAGATAAGTATACGAAGAAGCCCCCCAGATGTGTGAACAGCGTTCACACATCTGGGACCTTTATATATTTAAAAAAAACTGTAAAGAGTTAAAACAATGACAACAACGAAACAGAACACCAATAATTTAGATGCAGATTTAGAAATTTGGATTATGTGATTCTTCCAAAACAAGTTAAAGGCTATCTGAGGAGCATCTCAATGGATATCGGAACTGAAACACCGGCAAACTTTAACTTTAACTTTAATAGAATTGACTGGGTAAAGTTCGTTAATTCTGAGGACAAATGGGCTATCAGGAGGAGAAGAAGATACAGAGATTGCCAGAAACTGTGTTTGAGGCATTGAATTTAACTAAATTTTGGTTTCCTCACACAGATACCCTCTGCAAATCGGAATTGAGAGTATAGGAAAGTGTGATACAAGACTGGTAGAAGATGAAGGTTGTGAAGAAAAGGCAGAGGAAAAATGAAGGGTAGAATCATCGGCAAAGGCGTGAAGAAGAGAGGAAGATGAGGACTGCAGAAGATCGTTGAAAAGAATAGGAACAGAGTTGATGAATGAACAAAGCCCTTTGAAACACCTCTGGTAACAGGGAATGGGCTAGATGCTGCACCGTCAACAACCACAGATATAAAAAAAAAAGACAGAAAGAAAACTGGAAATCAGAAAACAAGTCGTAGGGGTAAAGCCATAGGCAGGGAGTTTGGCCATCAGAGCCTCGCGCCAGACTCTGTCACAAACCTTAGAGATATCAAGGAAGACGACAAAAGATTCACCATAGTTCATCAGAGAAGGTGACCATACATGAGTAAGATAGGACAGGAGTCACCAATGGATTTTGCGTTGCTGAAACCATACTGGTGAACAAAGATAAGTTAATTGCATTCAAGGCGTTTCAAGAAGGAAGAATAGAGCAGAGTTTCGAAAACCTTGGTGATAGAAGAGTTTAGGGCAATATGTCGATAATTTGAAGGAATAGAGCGGTCACTCTTCTTAGGAACAGGTTAAACTAGAGCATGCTTCCAAGATGAAGGATAGATACTGGTTGAGAGGATGAGGCAAAACAGACAGCAGACGGAGGCCAGTTCATCTACAAACTCCATAAGGAACCTTGTAGGGATACCATCGGGACCAGAGGCCTTGTTCGCCTTTAGTGAGCGAAAAACTTATGAAAATTGCGCGAAGAAAGGATAAGGGAGAGCATAGGGTTAGAGAGGGATAAAGAATGGAGGACAGGTGTGCTGGAATCGTTTACGGAAGAGTTGGCAGAAAAATGCTAGCCAAAGAGAGTGGCTTTGTAAGTGGGAAAGCAAGGTATAGAACCATCAGAACGGATGAGAGGAGGAAAACTTGTGTTACAGAAGTTTTTGGAGAGGTTTTTAGCAAAGAACCGAAAACATTTATTGTTGGGAGAGGAGTTAAGGTCATGAACTTTCTTTTTTATGAGGGAGGCTTTAAGACTTCGAATCTGAGCAGCACAGTGATTCCTAGAATCAATAAAAGCAGAGCGAGTTAAATCAGAAGGAGAGTCATGGTAGGACCAGTGTACCTTATTTCTGGCCTGAATAGCCATGGAACACTGGAATACAGTGTTGCTAAGTGTTCCAAGAACGTGTCGCTGACTGGTATTCAAAAGACAAGTTTGTCGTACGCCTACAAGATGTATTGGAAGAAGTTGCAAGACAGGAGTGTATAGTTAAATAACAGCTGAAGTTAAACGTGATTCTATATATTCAATGGCAGCTACTTCTGGCATCTATTTTTTCGTCCTCCAAGTATCTGAATATGATTAAAAATTCATGATTATTAAGTACCAAAGAGTTTTCCTCTAAGTGCTATCAAATACCATTGTTTTTCTCTTGTCTTACAAGAGTATGCGATTTAAATATCCTCAAAGGGAAGCTTTGTATCCTTGTCATTATTGTCTGTGGCCGGAGAGACCCGCTTTTAAAGGATTACATGCTATGTGCCATCAATAACGCTCAGTAAGGATTCATGATGTTATTCTATATCAATTAGACATTACCGAAGGAAATACATATTTAATAGATGTAAGAACTAATAATTCAGGCAAAATAAGAATGAGTGCGTATTAATAGGACCAAATATTAATAACTATTCAATTTGTTATTCATGATCAAATAATGTAGTGAATATTAAAATGACTAATGCATATGATTGAAAAAGGAAAAAGACATATCAACTATCCTTCAAGAACTCAGATTCTAACGCAGAAAACAATAATGATATTGAGAAAGAGATAAAATAATATAAATAGACTTATAGCTTCCCTTAGACGGTTACCATGTTTCTGATAAGACTTCGTATAAGGATCAAAATAAATTAAGGAAGTCTCATATATTACAAAGCATATATCCAATTTATAAATAATAATGTTTATAATACAATGATAATATAAAATTATTTGAATATATATATATATATATATATATATATATATATATATATATATATATATATATATATATATATATATATATATATATATATATATATATATATATATATATATATATATATATATATATATATATATATATATATATATATATATATATATATATATATATATATATATATATATATATTGCTTAATATCTACATATTTTAAAATACTGGTTTTACTAGCCGCATATAAATCATGCATACCTTATGAACAATGAATAAAAGTTATCCTCAATTATGTTAGACATGTAAATTTTTTAACTTTAATGCCAATGGCTTAGCGTCTCACAACAGGGTAGGATTAGGTTATAATGTTGTTATTAATATTGATTATAAAAATAATAATGATAATAAAATTAATAATAATAATAATAATAATAATAATAATAATAATAATAATAATAATAATAATAATAATAATAATAATAATAATAATAATAATAATAATAATAATAATAATAATAATAATAATAATCAATAATAATAATAATAATAATAATAATAATAATAATAATAATAATAATAATAATAATAATAATAATAATAATAATAATAATAATAATAATAATAATAATAATGATAATAATAATAATAATAATAATAATAATAATAATAATAATAATAATAATAATAATAATAATAATAATAATAATAATAATCTTAATAATAAAAATGATAGTACTAATAATAATAATAATAATAATAATAATAATAATAATAATAATAATAATAATAATAATAATAATTATAGATAATAATAATAATAATAATAATAATAGTAATAATAATAATAATAATAATAATAATAATAATAATAATAATAATAATCACATAATAATAATAATAATAATAATAATAATAATAATAATAATAATAATAATAATAATAATAATAATAATAATAATAATAATAATAATAATTATAGTAAGTTAATAGGTGCAGATTCCAAGATGTTACTAGAAATAATATTCCCACCTCTTGCTAAAGTAGAACCAATTTGGTGATAGCAATAAACATAATGCTTGAATAGGGCAACGAACGACTAACAATTTCCAACGTTACACATATGCTTTATTGACTCGAAAATGTAGAGATCTTCTGGTCTAACCAACATAGTACTTGATACAATCTTTACATATAATCTTATATATAATATTAAAAGTGGAAACATTTGTTATTTTTAATCAATGTACTTCGTAGAGTATTTTCGTTTTTTGAAAACTAATAGGATATTTAATGATCTTAAATCTTGAATAAGTTTTGCCATATTTGGAAGTAGAAGAGAACTAAGGTATTATTAAATTCGAAATAACATTGCTATCGTTGAGGGGTGGTCTATGATGTATGTGTTTTGCATTACTGAAACAGTTTTTGAAAAACTAATTGGGATAACAAATATTTTTTCCATATCAATGATTTTCTCAATCTCAGCATCAAGAAATTTCTGGTTAGCAATTCGTAAAGCTCTAAAAAACAATGAAAAAAAGATGTCTTTATTTTATGAACATGACTAGACTAATAATACACATATGATAGATTATTTGTGGGCTTTCTAAAGATAATAAACTTCTTCAAAAAAATGTTGTCTATGCAACAAAATATCTATGAATGACAATTTATTATTATTTTCTTTTTTCAATGCACATTTAATAGAGGGAACAAAATAATTCAACTAAGTCAAAAACTCATGAAAATTAATATCATTAAGGAATAAGATTGTATATCACCGACATAACGAAACCAGTGAAAATTTACAATTCTAGGGACAATATTTTGAATGTACTGTCTTTCAAAAAAAAAAAAAAAAATCTATGTAAAGATTAAAATGAAGAGGAGATATATTTCCCATAACCATATCGGAAATTTGTTGATAGTATTTATCGCCAATAACAAACTTGAAATCTGCAATGCAAAGGTGAATGAGCTATAAACTAATATTTTTAGGTAACTGAATAGAATGATTATCGTGTTTAGAACTAAGGTAATCTAACAAGTTTTCTATTGGTTCTTTGGTAAAGTGGGAACAAACGTCAAAACTGTTCAATTGCATATATGAAACTTATAAGATATAGAACCAACAAAAGTAATAATTGAACTCATTGGGAATCCACTAAAAATGGGAACCCAGGAGAATGAACATATACTTGTTCAGTTAAGGACTTGTGATTTTTAAGAATAAGCTTTAAATTACTATTGAAGTGTCATATAACATTATCTAATAGATTCCTTTTTAACTGCAAATATATGCTTGTGTCATCTAACAAATTGTTAATATTGCTTAAAAAGCGATCATCATCTAAATCACAAAGGAATTTGCTTTGTCGGCTTTGGTAATTACATCCGAGTCCAGTTTTAGCTGTTTGATTGCTTTTTCGAAATCTAATGGGTTTATTACAAATGTTCGAAATGCTATTAATACTCTCATAAACAAGTCATCTTTCAATGTTGATTTTTTAAACCGGAATATCACTAAATTTTTCTACTTTAAGAAAAGCTGTCACAACAGAGAACGCAGAATAGATATTCCAAATCCTAATGTAGTCATTGCATAAGAGTCTATAATCTTTGAATATAAGTTGATAACGCAGTCACTGTTAGATTTTGTGCTCCAAATTTTTTTTTATTAAATACTATATTTTTTTTCATTAAATCACATATATGTTTTCATAGATCATTAAAATTTTCATTGAAGAGGAAACATTTCCTATAGTCAGGTACACATAATGCACAATTGAATTTTGTAAGATTTTAATTCTTAAATGCAGCTCTTTACTCGCGGGCTGCTTTGTGAATATAGTTTTGGAGTATCATGGGACTGAATTCACCTAAGCGATGATCATTTAAATGGCGAAGTGGTAATGAAAGCCAGGACTATGATAATACATGCACGCTATGAAACTGCTTCAAAAACTTGAGGTATAGTCTAGTAGAATGGACCTTAATGAGCTGCTTACAGAAATTTTAGATAATAGAAGCAATAAGGGGCACAACTTAGCAAGAGAACGCGTAATCTTCATTATGATTCTATTTCACGAGAAAAAGTGAATATTGTAAATATGGATGGTTATGGCTGAATTTTCAGATTCTTAATACTTTCGAGTGTATTTTTCTTCTAATTATTTTTGTTGGACGTGTTGAATTTCATTCTTATGATACCTCTAAGTAGATAGCTACACTCGAAAGTACTGATGATCTCAAAAAATGGCTTTCAATTTCCTTATATAGTCATAACCATCCTCATTTACACTATACATGTGTTCCTAGTGGAAAAGAAAAATAATGAAGGATAGTCGTTCTTTTGCTTCTATTGTATACAATCACCGCAAGAAGCTTATTAAGACCCGTTCTACAAGACTACCCTTCAAGTTTTTGAAACAATGTCATAGGGAGCATGTATGTATTACCAAAGTTGTTACATTCATTTCGGTGTAGGCAGAAAAATGATAATCCATCAGTAAATTTAGTTCCATGAAACTCCAGAAAAATTTTCAGGAAACTTCCCGTAAGGAATAAACTGCATTCATGAATTTAAATTTTATCAAATTGAACTTTGCATAATGTCTACCTAACTACATAAAAATTTTAAAATGTATTTAAAAATAGGTTTTGGACCATTAAGTCTAACAGTGACTGCAATATCAACTTGTCTACCAGGACAATTGACCCTAATGCAGCAACTGGTTTAGGAATTGGAATATCTTTTGTTATCAATGAAACTCCTATTGTGGCCTCTGTTGCAACAGCTTTTAGTGAATTAGAAAAATTTAGTAATGCTCCGATTTCTAATATCAACATTGCAAGAGGTCTTGTTTGTCATTGTATTAGTAACTTTTCGAACATTTGTTATCGAAAAGCACTCGGACAGCTAAACTAGAGTCTAATGTAATTATTACCAGCTGACAAAGCAATTTCCTATGTGATTTTCGATAATGATAACTATTTAAACAAAATGAATAATTTATTAGATCATGCAAGCAGATATTTGTAGTAAAAGAAAAAGAATCCCTTTGATTATGTCATAAAACACTTCAATAGGAATCCATAATGTATTCTTAAAAAACCACAAGTCCTTAAGTGATTCTCCTAGCCTCCCATATATTTATGAATTGGTAAAAACTCACAATCCTTTATTACTTATGGCCTCATTTATAAGTTCCGTTGGTTTTCTATGTTATAAGCTATCTAAGTTTTTAGTCCGTTTATTGTCGCCTCTCCTCGGAAAAATATCGTCCTCTCATATAGTGAATTCCTATGACCTATTCGAAAAGCTTCGGAATCTTATCATTCCAGATATGCAAATGAACAGTTGCGACGTTTGTTCCATCTTTGCCAAAGTATCCATAGATAACTTAGTTCTGAACTCGAGATTCGTTCTATTCAATTACATTAAGAAAATTCAACTTACTTG
>JAXCGZ010013857.1:2500-5000 GCA_037179515.1 Halocaridina rubra | reverse complement strand
TATATATATATATATATATATATATATATATATATATATATATATATATATATATATATATATATATATATATATATATATATATATATATATATATATATATATATATATATATATATATATATATATATATATATATATATATATATATATATATATATATATATATATATATATATATATATATATATATATATATATATATATATATATATATATATATATATATATATATATATATATATATATATATATATATATATATATATATATATATATATATATATATATATATATATATATATATATATATATATATATATATATATATATATATATATATATATATATATATATATATATATATATATATATATATATATATATATATATATATATATATATATATATATATATATATATATATATATATATATATATATATATATATATATATATATATATATATATATATATATATATATATATATATATATATATATATATATATATATATATATATATATATATATATATATATATATATATATATATATATATATATATATATATATATATATATATATATATATATATATATATATATATATATATATATATATATATATATATATATATATATATATATATATATATATATATATATATATATATATATATATATATATATATATATATATATATATATATATATATATATATATATATATATATATATATATATATATATATATATATATATATATATATATATATATATATATATATATATATATATATATATATATATATATATATATATATATATATATATATATATATATATATATATATATATATATATATATATATATATATATATATATATATATATATATATATATATATATATATATATATATATATATATATATATATATATATATATATATATATATATATATATATATATATATATATATATATATATATATATATATATATATATATATATATATATATATATATATATATATATATATATATATATATATATATATATATATATATATATATATATATATATATATATATATATATATATATATATATATATATATATATATATATATATATATATATATATATATATATATATATATATATATATATATATATATATATATATATATATATATATATATATATATATATATATATATATATATATATATATATATATATATATATATATATATATATATATATATATATATATATATATATATATATATATATATATATATATATATATATATATATATATATATATATATATATATATATATATATATATATATATATATATATATATATATATATATATATATATATATATATATATATATATATATATATATATATATATATATATATATATATATATATATATATATATATATATATATATATATATATATATATATATATATATATATATATATATATATATATATATATATATATATATATATATATATATATATATATATATATATATATATATATATATATATATATATATATATATATATATATATATATATATATATATATATATATATATATATATATATATATATATATATATATATATATATATATATATATATATATATATATATATATATATATATATATATATATATATATATATATATATATATATATATATATATATATATATATATATATATATATATATGTATGTATATATATATATATATATATATATATATATATATATATATATATATATATATATATATATATATATATATATATATATATATATATATATATATATATATATATATATATATATATATATATATATATATATATATATATATATATATATATATATATATATATATATATATATATATATATATATATATATATATATATATATATATATATATATATATATATATATATATATATATATATATATATATATATATATATATATATATATATATATATATATATATATATATATATATATATATATATATATATATATATATATATATATATATATATATATATATATATATATATATATATATATATATATATATATATATATATATATATATATATATATATATATATATATATATATATATATATATATATATATATATAGTATATATATAGTATATATATATATATATATATATATATATATATATATATATATATATATATATATATATATATATATATATATATATATATATATATATATATATATATATATATATATATATATATATATATATATATATATATATATATATATATATATATATATATATATATATATATATATATATATATATATATATATATATATATATATATATATATATATATATATATATATATATATATATATATATATATATATATATGTATATATATATATATA
>JAXCGZ010013856.1:10000-49806 GCA_037179515.1 Halocaridina rubra | reverse complement strand
TGTATATATATATATATATATATATATATATATATATATATATATATATATATATATATATATATATATATATATATATATATATATATATATATATATATATATATATATATATATATATATATATATATATTCTTTCGCTGTGTATCCCTGTGAGTCATAAAAACCCAGTTAAATGGGGTGAAGTGAGGGAACTTGGAATCCCCTCCTCTGTATTTTCCTCCTGCAAAGAGTCAAGGCACTCTGCTTTGACTCAGCCATCCCTCATAAGGGTGAATTTGCTTTTGTGTGTGTGTAATTACCAAATTGTGCATAAGGGAAAAAGCCCTATGCTCGTAACTCCCCGTCTCCTGGTCGGTTCCATTTTTTAACTCGGTGATACTTATCAAGCTTGTCCTTAAAATTATGGATTAAGTTAGCATTAATTACCTTCTCACTTAGTGAATTCCAGTCATCAACTACTCTTACACTAAAAAAGTACTTCCTTACATCCTGCAAAGAAGTTTTCTTAAAAAGCTTCAAACTATGACTTCTAGTTCTAAAGCCATCCATATCAATATATTGACCTCTATCCACTCTGTCAAAACCATGAAGGAATTTAAAATCAGTCACCATGTCACCCTCATTCCTCTAGCTTCGAGTGATGGTAGGTCAAGTTCCCTCAGTCTCTCCTCATAACTGAGATTGTGCATTTCTGGCACCAGTGTCATGGCATGTCTTTGAACTTTTTTACATAACTATTTTTAATTATTTCTTTGTTCATGTGTCTGAAGGTTACCTTCATATTTGTTAAGAAAACACTTGCTATCCTTACTTTGCCATTTATATGCATTCTGGAGACAAATCTGCCAGTGTGTATATTCCTAGATCTCTTTCATTCTCCATCTCTTGAAGTTCTGCTTCCGCCAATGGATGTCCAAACTTGGGTTTTCTCGCACTTATACCCATTCTTAATACCTTATATTTTGAAGCATTGAATTTAATTCGCCTCTTTTCAAACCACACATGAAGACTATTTAGGATTTTCTGAAAATCTTTACCAGAGCTCTCGCCTCTTACTGCTTTCACAATCTTTGCATCATCTGCAAACATATTCAAGAATGAATTTACAGACTCTAGTTGGTCATTCACGTGTACAGGGAACAAAAGTGGCCATAAAACTGAACCCTTTGGAACTCCACTACTAACCCCTTCTCCATTCAGACACTGAGAGCCTTACTCAAACACTTTGTTCCCTTCCTTCTAAGTAAGTTTTTATCCATTCCAAGACATTTCCACCTATTCTCGCCATTACTTGCAGCTTCTTAATAAGTCTCCCATGTGAGTCCCATAGCAAATGCCTTCTGAAAATCTAGGTATATGCAATCCACCCAGCCCTATCTTTCCTGTAAGATCTGGTTTACCTCATTATAAAATTCTAATAAGTTTGTTGTTGCTGATCTGCCCTCTCTGAAGCCATGTTATCTGACTGACAAAAAGTTGACGGATTCCAAGTGAAGAAAGATGTGTTTTCTTAGTTTCTCCATAACTTTACAAACTATGTTGGTCAAGGAAACAGGTCTATATTTTAGAGTTGTATCCCTCCTTCTCTTTTGAAGATAGGTACCACGTTTGCTTGTTTCTAGCATCTTGGAATCTCCTCAAATTATAGCGACTTTTCAAATATGATACATAGCACCAACGATATTGCTTTAGCACATCTCATAAGTTCATAGGGGTATATGTCATCAAGGCCTGTAGCTTTTTGGGTATATAATTCCATCAACGCTTTACATACCTCTTTGTCTGAAAAGACGATGTTCTCTAATGTCGGCCCATGATCTCCAGTTTCTGCAAACTGAGGGGATAGGGTATTTTCTGCTGTAAATGCTGACTGAAACTCCTTGTTCAATTCTTTACAGTTCTCTTCATCTGTCTCAGCAATGAAATCAATCACTCTCTTTTAATATTAATAACTTTTCTTTGACTTTCACTTTTCCTCTGATAATGCTGTGGAAAAAAATGGGGTTTTCTTTAGCCATCCTGGAAACATCCCTTTTATAATCTATCTACGCCTTTTTCTTTTACTTAGGTAATTATTCCTTGCTCTTTTATAAGTCTGCCAGGCATAGATGTTTTTCTCCTATACGTATTCCAGCATTGTCTCTCCACTCCTTAGCTCTCTTACACTCATTATTGAACCATTTCTCTCTGGCATGGAAGGCATGCAACAATTTACTATCTTCCCATATTCCTCACAAAAAAAATTCATTCATTTCTTGTATTGATTTGTTGCTAAATAAGGTCCTCCAGTCAGTAAGTGTAAAAAGCTTATTAATTTTGATGTAATCTCTTTCAGATAGTTCCTTCTCATGTCCTTCTCATTGTCTTTACTTTCAGGAAGAACATCTTCGATGATAACCTCCATCAACAACACACAGTGATCACTTTTTCCTGCTGGTGGTTCATACTCAATTTGTTCAATATCCAACACATTATCTGTGAATACTAGATAAAGCAGTGATGGCCCATCCCCACTCCTGGTCCACATTGGTTCAAGTTCTTGTTGGTGTAAGAAATTCCCTTGTACACAATCTAGGAATCTTGCCCCCAAATCAATCCTCTCCACTGTGCAGGCCAAGATTCGTCCAGTCTATCTCTCAATTATTAAAATATCCCATAATCAAATTCCTACACCTTCTCTCCCGTGTGATACTAGGAAATGAGTTTATAACTTTGAGAGTATTTATATAACTTGCCTCATAAACCTCTAGCCTATGTTAATTCCTTGGTGGGTTATGCTCTCTGACCAGGTATTTATGAGGGCAACATAGCAAATTTTATTTCTTCAACCTGAAACCTATCATTTATGAGTAATGTTATCCCTCCACCAGTCCTCTCAGTTCCCTCAACCCTAAATATTCTGAAGCTCTTACGAAAAACTGTGACACTGTTCATATCCTCACTTAACTTAGTTCTCTGTAACCGCTACTATATCTGCCTTATTATTGTGAATTTTATGCTTTAATTATACTCTGTGTGTGTGTGTGTGTGTGTGTGTGTGTGTGTGTGTGTGTGTGTGTGTGTGTGTGTGTGTGTGTGTGTGTGTGTGTGGATTACCTAATTGTGATTACCTAATTGTGTTTACGGGAAAGAGCCCAAAGCTCGTATCTTCCCGTCTCCTGATCGCTTCCATTTTAGACTTAGTGATACTTATCATACCTGTCCTTAAAACTATGGATTGAGATAGCATTAACTACCTCCTCGCTTAGCCAATTCCAATTATCAACTACTCTTACACTGAAAAAGTATTTCCTTACATCCTGCAAAGAAGTTTTCTTACGAAGCTTCAAACTATGACCTCTAGTTCTAGAGCCAGCCATATCAAAATATCGATCCCTATCCACTCTATCATAACCATGAAGGAATTTAAAGACTGTCACCATATCCCCCCTCACTCTTCTAGCTTCCAGTGATGGTAAGTCTAATTCCCTCAGCCTCTCATCATAACTCAGATTGCGTATTTCTGGCACCAGTTTCGTGGCATGTCTTTGAACTTTTTCAAGCTTAGCTATGTGCTTTTTCAAGTGCGGATTCCAAAAGGGGGCTGCATATTCGAATTTTGGCCTCACATAGGTTACATAAATATTTCTGAACATTTCCTTGTCCATGTGCCTGAAGGCTACCCTTACATTTGATAAGAATGCATATGCTGCCCTTACTATGCCATTTATATGTATTTCTGGAGACAAATCTGCCAGTATGTTTACTCCTAGATCTCTCTCATTTTCTGTCTCTTGAAGTTGTACTCCAGCCACCGAGTAGTCAAGCTTGGGCCTTCTTGCACTTGTATCCATTCTCATTACCTTACATTTTGAAGTATTGAATTTTATTAGCCACTTTTCTGACCACTCATGCAGATTATTTAGATCCTCCTGAAGTTCTCTACCATTGTTCTCGTTTTTTACTTTTTTCACAATCTTTGCATCATCTGCAAACATATTCATGAATGAATTTACACACTCTGGTAGGTCATTTACATATACAAGGAACAAAAGTGGCCCTAAAACTGAACCCTGTGGAACTCCACTACTAACTCTTCTCCATTCAGACACTGAGTGTCTTACTCTAACCCTCTGTTCCCTTCCTTCTAAGTAAGTTTTTATCCATTCCAAAACATTTCCACCTATTCTAGCCATTGATTGCAGCTTCCTAATAAGTTTCCCATGTGGAACAGTGTCAAACGCTTTCTGGAAGTCTAGGAATATGCAATCTGCCCAGCCCTCTCTTTCCTGTAAGATTTGGCTTACCTCATCATAAAATTCTAATAAGTTTGTTACTGTTGATCTACCTTCTCTGAAGCCATGTTGCCTCACTGACAAAAGTGTGTGTCTGTGTCTGTGTGTGTGTGTGTGATTACCTAATTGTGATTACCTAATTGTGTTTACGGGAAAGAGCCCAAAGCTCGTATCTTCCCGTCTCCTGATCGGTTCCATTTTTAGACTTAGTGATACTTATCATACCTGTCCTTAAAACTATGGATTGAGGTAGCATTAACTACCTCCTCGCTTAGCGAATTCCAATTATCAACTACTCTTACACTGAAAAAGTATTTCCTTACATCCTGCAAACAAGTTTTCTTCCGAAGCTTCAGACTATGACCTCTAGTTCTAGAGCCAGCCATATCGAAATATCGATCCCTATCCACTCTATCATAACCATGAAGGAATTTAAAGACTGTCACCATATCCCCCCTTACTCTTCTAGCTTCGAGTGATGGCAAGTCTAATTCCCTCAGCCTCTCATCATAACCGAGATTGCGTATTTCTGGCACCAGTTTCGTGGCATGTCTTTGAACTTTTTCAAGCTTAGCTATGTGCTTTTTCAAGTGCGGATTCCAAAAGGGGGCTGCATATTCGAGTTTTGGCCTCACATAGGTTACATAAATATTTCTGAACATTTCCTTGTCCATGTGCCTGAAGGCTACCCTTACATTTGATAAGAATGCATATGCTGCCCTTACTACGCCATTTATATGTATTTCTGGAGACAAATCTGCCAATATGTTTACTCCTAGATCTCTCTCATTTTCTGTCTCCTGAAGTTGTACTCCAGCCACCGAGTAGTCAAGCTTGGGCCTTCTTGCACTTGTACCCATTCTCATTACCTTACATTTTGAGGTATTGAATTTCATTAGCCACTTTTCTGACCACTCATGCAGATTATTTAGATCCTCCTGAAGTTCTCTACCATTGTTCTCGTTTTTTACTTTCTTCACAATCTTTGCATCATCTGCAAACATATTCATGAATGAATTTACACACTCTGGTAGGTCATTTACATATACAAGGAACAAAAGTGGCCCTAAAACTGAACCCTGTGGAACTCCACTACTAACTCTTCTCCATTCAGACACTGAGTGTCTTACTCTGACCCTCTGTTCCCTTCCCTTCTAAGTTAGTTTTTATCCATTTCAAGACATTTCCATCTATTCTCGCTATTGCCTGCAGCTTCTTAATAAGTCTCCCTGGGCGGCCGCCGGAGCGGAGCCGCCCAGCCCTCCCCGAAGATGGCTTCCTCTCATAACGTGCTGGACCCCCGGCCAGGCCCACTGACGTGGGTCCGTGGGGTTGTCCTTAGTAGTTTCTCTATAACTTTGCAAACTATGGTGGTCAAGGAAACAGGTCTGTACTTTAGAGCTGTATCCCTCCTTCCCTTTTTGAAGATAGGTACCATTTTCGCGTGCTTCCAGCATCTTGGAATCTCCCTCGATTCCAGCGACTTCTTCAAATATGATACCTAGCGCTTCTAATATTGATTTAATGCATTTCTTAAGTACATAAGGAGATATATCATTAGGGCCTGCAACTTTGTGGGCATCTAACTCCATCAGCACTTTGCATACCTCTGTGACTGAAAAGATGATGTTCTCTAATGCTGGCCCATGAGATCTAATTTCTGCAGTCTGAGGGGGTGGGGTATTTTCTGCTGAAAATACTGACTGAAACTCCTTGTTCAACTTTTTGCAAATATCTTCATCCGTTCAGTAATGCTTCCATCCACTCTCTTTAGCTTTACAGCCTGTTCTTTTACCTTCAGTTTACCTCTGAAAAAGATGAGGAAAAGTTTGGGATTTACTTTAGCCTTCCTGGTGATATCCCTTTCATAGTTTCTCTCTGCCTCTCTTTCTTTTACATAGGTAATGATTTCTTGCTCTTTTATAAGATCTGCCAGGCATTTATACTTTTTCTCCTACTGTAACTTTTCCAGCATTTGTCTCCCCACTCCTTAGCTCTCTTACAATCATTATCAATCCATTTCTCTCTGGCATACTATCTTCCCATATTCCGCACAAAAGATGTACATTTCTTATACAGATTTGTTGCTAAATAAGGTTCCTCCTGTCAATAACTGCTAAAAGCTCATTAATATGGATGTAGTTTCCTTTCAGATAGTTCCTCCTCGTGTCCTCAGTGTTTATACTTTCAGGCAGAACATCTTCTGAAGACCATCAGCAACACATAGTGGTCACTCTTTCCAATCGGAGGTTCATAATAAAATATTTTAGTATCCAACTCATTATCCGTGAATAGCAGATCAAGCAGCAATGACTCATCCCCACTTTTGGCCCTCATTGGTTCCAATACATGTTGGTGTAGGAAATTCCTTTGTACGCAATCTAAGAATTTTGCCCTGATTGAGTCCTCCCCACTGTGTGGGTCAAGATTTATCTAATCTATATTTCTATGATTAAAATCTCCCATAATCAAAATCCTACATTTCTCTCCCATGCAATGATAATAAATGAGTTTATGACTTCAATAGCACCTATATGACTTTCCTCATAAACTTCTATCCTATGTTGGTTCCTTGGTGGTTTATGCGAGCAACAAGAAATGCCTTGGACTCACTTTCTCTAGAAAAGGTTTATTTCTTCAACCTGAAATCTTTCTCGCATGAGCAGTGCTATCCCTCCACCAGTCCCCCCAGATCTTTCAACCCTTAATATTCTGAAGCCCTTAGGAAAAATTGCGACACTGTTTATGTCTTCACTTAACTTAGTCTCTGTAACCGGTACTATATCTGCCTTACTGTCGTGAATCCTATCCTTTGATTCTACTGCCTTATCAGCTATTCCATCAACATTTGTGTGTGTGTGTGTGTGTGTGTGTGTGTGTGTGTGTGTGTGTGTGTGTGTGTGTGTGTGTGTGTGTGTGTGTGTAAAGAAGTAAATAAACACTAATAATATATCAGTACACCGTGGTGCATACCCTAGTAACGCTTTACATATATTCCAAGTAACCAACCTCCTCTGTTACGCAATACTTGTGGAAGTTACTCGTAGAATTCGTGGTTGTGAGTGTCTTGAAAACATCATCAGGAATGTCACCAAAAAGCTGAGAGTCCTGCCATTCTGAAATTGTAATGTTTGCAGTCAAAGAGCGAAGTTACAAGAATTACTTTGTAGTTTACTTATGAATGAAGTACATAAATTAAATGAAATTCTATATACCGATAATATTAATACACAAGTAAATATTTTAACCAGTGTCTTATCATCATGTATAGATCGATGTGCACCACTCGTGACAAGAGAAATATTTCGTCCCCCCGCTCCTTGGATAACAGATGACATAAAAAACATTATGAAAGAAAGAGACAAACTACAAAATGAAGTAAAACTACAAAGAGATAATATCCCTTTAAGAGAAAAGTTTACAGAGCATAAGAAACAAGTAAAATCATTATTAAGTAACAGTAAGAAACAGTATTACAAAAATGAATTTCAAAACGCTAAAGGCAATATCTCTGATACATGGAAAATTGCTAAAACCATGCTTTCCAATAACTGTAATAAAAGTAGTAACATATCAATTATACCCGATGAGGTAGATGTAAGTGCTAAAGCAGAAGAGTTCAATAATTTTTTCGCTGAAGTGGGGAAAAAAACCTTTGAAAAAACAAAAAAAGAAATAATAAATGAAATCAATAATAGTAATGGTGGTAATAATAATGATGATGGTAGTAGTAATAATAATAGAAATGTTGATAATGGTGTAAATAATAATGATGGTGGTAGTAATGGTAATGATAATAGTGATGATGGTAGTAATAATAATAATAATGTTCAAGAACATAGTGCATTCAATAGAAGTAATGATGTCTTTAACCCTACTACAGTAGATTGTAATACAGTAATCTTAGTAATAAAAAATCTGAAAGACTCTAATGCATATGGATCAGATGGAATTTGTTTTCGTTTTATTAGAGATTCATTATTTGTAATAGCTTATTATCTGACGGTAATAATCAATACTTCCATAGTTACCAATATCTACCCAGATTTATGGAAAAATCCCCATGTAATTCCTGGTTTTAAAAATGGAAATCCTGACGACGTCTCTAACTATAGACCAATCTCTTTACTACCAATTTTATCAAAGATACTTGAAAAGATTGTTGCAAATCAGTTAAGTGTGAGTTTCTTGAAAAAAATAAACTTATTGCAAAAAGTCAACACGGTTTCAGGCCAAAATTATCAACTGAAACTGCCTTATTGAAAATATCAGATGAAATATACAAAAATATAGATAATAAGAAAATATCATTGCTACTACTACTCGACCTTTCTAAAGCTTTTGATAGTGTACACCATACCATTCTATTAGAAAAATGCAAAAAAATGAACATTGACCCAAGCTGGTTCGAGAACTATTTAAAAAACCGCTACCAGTCAGTCAGAATAAAAGATGTAGTCTCAAGTCGCAAGAAGGTATTGTTTGGGGTCCCTCAGGGATCGATCCTAGGACCTATACTTTTTCTAATATATGTAAACGATCTAGTAAAATATTTACCTAACTGTTATGTCATTCAATATGCTGACGATACTCAAATCTTAATTGAAGGAGAAATTAATGATTTAGAAAATATTATTCGTAGAGCAGAAGAAATTTTGTATATGGCTAAACGTTACTTTCTAAAAAATGGTCTGTTACTTAATGAAACTAAAACCCAATCTATTCTTATCGGATCCAGACAAATTATTATCAGAAGTTGATGACAATCTTCATATAAATTTTAACGGTAATATCATTAAGCCAATGAACTCGGTAAAGAACCTAGGTGTCTATTTTGACCGTTACATGAATTTTGAAATGCATATAGATGAAATTTATAAAAAAGTAATGGGTACTCTAATATATCTAAATAGGGTAAAAGACTCATTTGAAACATCAACTCGTATAATAATTGTCCAGTCCTTAGCTATGAGTTTAATTAATTACTGTCTCAAAGTTTGGGGATGTACAAATAAGACTCAATTACAAAGAATACAAAAGTTGCAAAACTTTGCAGCACGAGTGGCTGTTGGCAATGTAAGAAAATACGAGCACATCTCTCCTGTTTTAAAAGATCTAGAATGGATAAAGATTAGAGATAAATATGTTTTTGATATATGTACCTTTGTTTTTAATATACTAAGAAACAATATTCCTGATTGCTTGTATAATTTTTCTACAGTAAGCTCAGTTACCGGGTTAACTACCCGTCAAGGGGAAGATTTATTAGTACGAAGGTCTAAAACTGATATTGGCTCAAGAGATATAAACATTCGTGGACCTCATTTATATAATCAGCTTCCCAGAGAACTAAAAAAATGCTGGTTCAGTGTATACTTTTAAATATAATCTTAAGAAGTTACTCTTAAAGGAAGATTTTACTTGTAAATTTTAATTGTACACCCATATTTGAATACCCAATGTATGTAGGAAATAAAGTCTTATTATTATTATTATTATTATTATTATTACTCTCTCTCTCTCTCTCTCTCTCTCTCTCTTTCTCTCTCTCTCTCTCTCTCAAAATTCAAATTCAAAAAATGTGTTGACATAATAGGCAATTACATCAAATGGAGCTTGTTTTCAAGCTAACAAGACCGCCCCACAACTAAAAATAAATAAACAAATAAACAAATATCTGTTCTTCAAAGCAAGCAATAATGACAAAGAAAATTACAAGAATATTGACAATCCTAATAATGATACACAATATGACTCTCTCTCTCTCTCTCTCTCTCTCTCTCTCTCTCTCTCTCTCTCTCTCTCTCTCTCTCTCTCTCTCTCTCTCTCTGAAGAAGGAGAGAGATTCAGAAAAATCCATACACAGAACATTCAAGATTTTAATGCAAATGTAAATACAAATATAAGAGAGAGAGAGAGAGAGAGAGAGAGAGAGAGAGAGAGAGAGAGAGAGAGAGAGAGAGAGAGAGAGAGAGAGAGAGAGAGATCCTAACCTTCTTACCATTTTTCATATATAGAGGATCAGCCCTATTTTGCGCTTTGCATGACGTCAAAAGCTTCGTATTGTTGGCAGCGAGATACATCAACATTTCAAAGCCGAGACACACCGTAAACAAAGGTATAATAATCCCGTTCTCGGCTGCATCCATAACTAGGTCGTACAATAGTCGCCCAGCGCGGCCGTAGCCGCTCTTCTGCGTTATGGAAGCGGATCCTCCAGGAAACACAAGACTGTAAAGATGAATATGCTTCCAAGATTAAAATACACAGCAACATTTGTACAGGTTATTACGATGAATGGCACGCTGTGGTAAACTTGACCGTCTCATTTAAATCTAACTGTAAACATATAAGGATATATGTAAGCAAACAAATACAAAAAACGAGTAGCTAGACTCATTCATAATTTCTTTAATACATATGTAATCATTCAATGAATAAATGAATAGAATATCCGCATATACACACACCTAGTGGCGAGCTTGATATCATATATATATATATATATATATATATATATATATATATATATATATATATATATATATATATATATATATATATATATAATATATATATATATATATATATATATATATATATATATATATATATATATATAATTTTTTTTATGTGCCTGGATTGGACATATGCCACTGATGTCCCTCCAATAACTAAGATGCAATTAAGCTTTAAAACCAATATTTTCTCCACATGAAATGAGACTGGTTTGTGCTATGACCAGCTAGTTTGGAATTCCAGTACCTAACCCACCGAGCCATGAATGGTAAAGGAAATAGTTTTTTTTCGAAAATCCTGTGATTTTCTTACCCGTTTATTGAACTGGTGATATTCCTGTAGTAACTTTCATCTTGGTTGATCCTGAGAGACAAACAAACAAATAATTATATAAATAATTGCACAAATTAATTAATTTATTAATTAATAACTTGATTTATGCTTGAACTAAAAATTTAATGTATCTATCAGTATATATATATATATATATATATATATATATATATATATATATATATATATATATATATATATATATATATATATATATATGGCTTTGAGGGTATCGTGAAATGGTAAAGCTGTTACCTGTACAGGGAGGTAAGACAACTACTGTTAATAGAGGATATGCAAAAAAATAAAATAAGAAGAAAAAAAGGCATGATGTATACAATATATCTTTCTCATTTTTGCAGGCTTAACGCATGATGGCAGCTCCTACAGTGAATTTTGGTTAAACTGCAGCATGGGAGGTCATGAATTTCCTCTACTTGCAAGGCAAAGGCTCGGCGGAAATCCATGGCAAGATGAAGGAAGTCTTGAAGGATGATTGCCCATCATACTCCATAGTGAAAATCTAGGTGTCAAGGTTTCGAACTAGTCATTTCGAAGTCACAGATGAACCTCAGTCAGGATGGCAAACTTCCTTACCCACACAGGACGAAGCCGACGCTGTGCACGTTATGATTTTCGAGGGCAGCCTAATTTCGGCTTAAGTCGTAGCTGAAACTCGGGGGATTTTCTGTGAAAGAGTTGGCCACATCTACAGCATTCTAGACATGAGAAAGCTTTTCGCGAAATGGGTGCCAAAATGCCTGAACACAGATCTGAAGAGCATTAAAGTGACAACATCAAAGGCGATTTTGGATGGATTTGCAGCGGAGCAGGCTGATTTTATGGCTCGTTTAGTTGCCATGAATGAAACTTGGCTTCATCACTATAATCCTCAGACTAAGCACCAAACAATGGAGTGGCAGCACAGAGGTTCACCGCTTCCTAAGAAGTTTCACACCCAGAAGTCAACTGGAAAGATTATAGCTTCAGTGTTTTGGGACAAAGACGAAGTACTCTTCATAAAATACCTGCCAAAGGGTCGCACTATCAATGCAGAATACTACATGTCTCTGTTGGACTTACTGCGAGAAGCTTTGTAGCAGAAAAACGGTGGAAAGATGAGCCTGGTGTCCTGTTTTTGCAGGATAATGCACCAGCACATGCAGCACATGAAACTCTACGGAAAACACGCGACATTGGTTTCCAAGTTTGTAGACCTCGTGCTTTATACTCCAGACTTTTTTTTTTTTTATGATTGTGACACCAGGACGGGGCAAAAAAAATAAATAAATCTACCCTCATCGGGCCTGGACACGGAGAAAACATAAAGAGAAACAGAGATGGGAGTATCGTGATTTGTCAGATAAGAAGGGATAATAAGACATGTGTAATGAATATCCAAGAATATTCCGTGTTGATGTAAGCGTTGAAAGAGAACCGTAACTGAGGCAAGATTTAACACCGAACTGTCCTGAACAGTCTTATTTAGATCAACAAGACCCTTCAGCTGTAGTATCGCAACGGGCGGTTGATGCAATGGGCCACTATCACTTCTTTCCACAACTGAAGAAACATCTCAAGGGAACGAATTTTCAACCCGATACAGAAGTGATTGCTGCTACAGAGGCTTGGTTGGTAGCTCAGTCTTCCGAGTTCACTTTACAGGCCTTCAAGAAACAGAAGACCTGCTGCAATAAGTGTGTGAATCTGAGAGGGGAATATGTTGAAGAAAATCATAATTAATTGATACTCCTGTATTTCTTTTACCCAAAGCCAGGAACTTTTCCGTTTCTATTCGTGCAAGCGTGTGTATATATATATATATATATATATATATATATATATATATATATATATATATATATATATATATATATATATATATATATATATATATATATATATATATGTGTGTGTGTGTGTGTGTGTGTGTGATTACCTAATTGTGATTACCTAATTGTGTTTACGGGAAAGAGCCCAAAGCTCGTATCTTCCCGTCTCCTGATCGCTTCCATTTTAGACTTAGTGATACTTATCATACCTGTCCTTAAAACTATGGATTGAGATAGCATTAACTACCTCCTCGCTTAGCCAATTCCAATTATCAACTACTCTTACACTGAAAAAGTATTTCCTTACATCCTGCAAAGAAGTTTTCTTACGAAGCTTCAAACTATGACCTCTAGTTCTAGAGCCAGCCATATCAAAATATCGATCCCTATCCACTCTATCATAACCATGAAGGAATTTAAAGACTGTCACCATATCCCCCCCTCACTCTTCTAGCTTCGAGTGATGGTAAGTCTAATTCCCTCAGCCTCTCATCATAACTGAGATTGCGTATTTCTGGCACCAGTTTCGTGGCATGTCTTTGAACTTTTTCAAGCTTAGCTATGTGCTTTTTCAAGTGCGGATTCCAAAAGGGGGCTGCATATTCCAGTTTTGGCCTCACATAGGTTACATAAATATTTCTGAACATTTCCTTGTCCATGTGCCTGAAGGCTACCCTTACATTTGATATCATATGCTGCCCTTACTATGCCATTTATATGTATTTCTGGAGACAAATCTGCCAGTATGTTTACTCCTAGATCTCTCTCATTATCTGTCTCTTGAAGTTGTACTCCAGCCACCGAGTAGTCAAGCTTGGGCCTTCTTGCACTTGTACCCATTCTCATTACCTTACATTTTGAAGTGTTGAATTTCATTAGCCACTTTTCTGACCACTCATGCAGATTATTTAGATCCTCCTGAAGTTCTCTACCATTGTTCTCGTTTTTTACTTTTTTCACAATCTTTGCATCATCTGCAAACATATTCATGAATGAATTTACAAACTCTGGTAGGTCACTTACAAATACAAGGAACAAAAGTGGCCCTAAAACTGAACCTTGTGGAACTCCACTACTAACTCTTCTCCATTCAGACACTGAGTGTCTTATGTGTGTGTGATTACCTAATTGTGATTACCTAATTGTGTTTAGGGGAAAAAGCCCAAACCTCGTATCTTCCCGTCTCCTGATCGCTTCCATTTTATACTTAGTGATACTTATCATACCTGTCCTTAAAGCTATGAATTGAGATAGCATTAACTACCTCCTCGCTTAGCCAATTCCAATTATCAACTACTCTTACACTGAAAAAGTATTTCCTTACATCCTGCTAAGAAGTTTTCTTACGAAGCTTCAAACTATGACCTCTAGTTCTAGAGCCTACCATATCAAAAAATCGATCCCTATCCACTCTATCATAACCATAAAGGAATTTAAAGACTCTTACCATATCCCCCCTCAATCTTCTAGCTTCGAGTGATGGTAAGTCCTTACATTTTGAAGTATTGAATTTCATTAGTCACTTTTCTGACCACTCATGCAGACTATCTAGATCTTCCTGAAGTTCTCTACCATTGTTCTCGTTTCTTACTTTTCTTCACAATCTTTGCATCATCTGCAAACATATTCATGAATAAATTTACAATCTCTGGTAGGTCATTTACATATACAAGGAACAAAAGTGGCCCTAAAACTGAACCCTGTGGAACTCCACTACTAAATCCTCTCCATTCAGACACTGAGTGTCTTACTCTAACCCTCTGTTCCCTTCCTTCTAAGTAAGTTTTTATCCATTCCAAGACATTTCCACCTATTCCAGTCATTGCTTGCAGCTGCCTAATAAGTCTCCCATGTGGAACAGTGTCAAACGCTTTCTGGAAGTCTAGGAATATGCAATCTGCCCAGCTCTCTCTTTCCTGTAAGATTCGGCTTACCTCATTATAAAATTCTAGTAAGTTTGTTACTGTTGATCTACCTTCTCTGAAGCCATGTTGCCTCACTGACAAAAAGTTGAAGGATTCCAAGTGAAGAGAGATATGTTTCCTTAGTAGTTTCGCCATAACTATGCAAACTATGCTGGTCAAGGAAATTGGTCTATAGTACAGAGCCGTATCCCTCCTTCCCTTTTTGAAGATAGGTATCACGTTTGCTCGTTTCCAGCATCTTGGAATCTCCCCTGACTCCAGTGACTTTTTAAATATGATACTTAGTGCCACTGATATTAAGATTGCGCATTTTTTAAGCACATGAGGGGATATGTCATCAGGACCTCTAGCTTTATGAACATCAAAATCCATCAGTGCTTTGCATACCTCTCTGGCTGTAAGGTTGATGTTCTCTAATACCGGCCCTTGAGCTTCTATCTCTGCAATCTGAGGGGGTGGGGTATTTTCTACTGTAAATACTGACTGAAACTCCTTGTTCAATTCTTTGCAGATCTCTTCATCCGTCTCAGTGATGCTTCCATCCGCTCTCTTAAGCCTTAAAACCTGTTCTTTTACCTTCAGTTTTCCTCTGATAATGCTGTGGAAAAGCTTGGGATTTTCTTAAGCCTTCCTGGTGATGTCCCTCTCATAGTCTCTCACTGCCTCTTTTCTTTTACTTAGGTAGTAATTTCTTGCTCGTTTGTACGTTTGCCAGACATTTATGTTTTTTCTCCTCCCATACCTTTTCCAGCATTTGTCTCTCCACTCCTTAGCTCTTTTACACCCATTATAGAACCATTTCTCGCTGGCATGAATTACACCTACTTTGGTGACAGGTATGCAGCAATCCACTATCTTCCCATATTTCTCATAAAAGATGTCATACATTTCTTGTACAGATTTGTTGTAAAATAAGGTTCTCCAGTCAATAACTGCAAAAAGCTCATTCATTTTGATGTAATCTCCTTTCCGATAGTTCCTCCTCATGTCCTCAATGCCTCTACTCTCAGGCAGAATATCTTCAATGATATACTCCATCAACAACACACAGTGGTCACTCTTTCCAATTGGTGGTTCATAATCAATTTTTTCAATATCCAACATATTATCTGTGAATACTAAATCAAGTAGTGATGGCTCATCCCCACCCCTGGCCCTCGATGGTTCCATTACATGTTGGTGTAGGAAATTCCCTTGTACGCAATCTAGGAATCTTGCCCCGAAGGAGTCCTCATCACTGAGTGAGTCAAGATTTATCCAACCTATCTCTTTATGATTAAAATCTCCCATAATCAAAATCCTACATTTTTTCTCTCGTGCCATGTTAACAACTGAGTTTATGACTTCAATAGTACCTATATGACTTTCCTCATAAACTTCTATCATATGTTGGTTCCTTGGTGGGTTATATACAACAGTTATTATAATGCTCTCTGACCCAGTATTTATGCGAGCAACAAGAAATTCCTTGAACTCACTTTCTATAGCCAAGTTTATTTCTTCAACTTGAATCCTTTCACTTATGAGCAGTGCTATTCCTCCACCAGTCCTCTCAGATCTTTCAACCCTTAATATTCTGAAGCCCTTGGGAAAAACTGTGACACTGTTTATGTCCTCACTCAACTTAGTCTCTTTAATTGCTACTATATCTGCCTTACTGTTGTGAATCCTATCTTTTAATTCTACTGCCTTACCAGCTAATCTATCAGCATTTGTGTATAACAATCTTAATGAGGCCTCATCCCTTGATCTTCTGTCATTATCTTCATTATATCCCCTTTGTCTGGAAGAACTCTGAAATGAAAATTTTTCTTCTCTTCTTCATTTCTGTCCTCATTTAACCTTCTTGCCTCTTGCAACAAGTTTTTTATCTTTCCCATCTCTTCCTGTGTTCTGTATCATCTAATGAATACTTCTTTGAATTCGTGAAGGTCTTTTAGACTTTTTTTTCTCAACAATATTTCCCTACATGCTTCCCCTCTCTCAAAGGTTACTTTTGTTGGTCTCCGCTTTCCTTCCCTCGAATATTTACCTAGTTGGTGTACGTTTACAATATCCTCAGGACCACAAACTACACCAAGCTTTCTTATCAGGTCTACAACCCTAGCTTTTCAAGTCTCCCCTGCCATGTTGGCTCCTGGGATTCGCTTATGCCTGAGATTACCACTGTCTTCTCTTTATCAAGTGCCTGTTTGATGAGTGGGTTTGCCCTTTCCATCACAACGTCTTACATTTTTTTATTACTGTCTCTTTATAGTCAACTGTTTGTATGTTTTCCAGTGCCACCACCTTTACAGCCTCATTTACTGCCACATTCCCCTTTAGTGCATCAGCAAAGGAAGTTTTCATGGCATCATTTTCCATATTCAGCTCCTGGAACTCTATTCTGAACTGTTCAATGTTTTCCTTAATCTGGACATTCCAAGCAGCAATCTCGTCTCTCTCAGAAGAGAGCAGTGAACTAACATCTAATTCCTTTAGGTTGTCATGCAGTTGTTTGTTTTTATCTTCTTGTTTAGAAATTCTATTTTCTAGTTCACTCTTTTCCCCTTCCAGTTTCTTTATTCTTTTTTCTAGTTCCTTTCTCTCCTGCCCTTGTGCTTTATTTGCTTCCTCCAAAGATCTTATTTCCTCTCTGAGTGCTTCATTCTCTTTCATTTCTCCATCCATATTCCGAATTTTTTCATCAAGGCTTATAACCATTGCCTCTAAATCCTTGATTTTCTGTTTTAGTCTCCTAATAGCTACCCCTCCTGAAGAGGACTGAAGTCCAGTCGTAATATATAGTATATCTTCGCTTCTTTTTGTGTTTTATTTATGAGCCTTTTTTTTTTTTTGCTTCATATTATGCTGTGATATAACAGTTCATTTTGCATATATATATATATATATATATATATATATATATATATATATATATATATATATATATATATATATATATATATATATATATATATATATATATATATATATATATATATATATATATATATATATATATTAAGCAAAAAAGGCCCATAAATAAAACACAAAAAGAAGCGAAGCTATACTGTATATTACGACTGGACTTCAGTCCTCCTGAAGAGGACTGAAGTCCAGTCGTAATATATAGTATATCTTCGCTTCTTTTTGTGTTTTATTTATGGGCCTTTTTTTTTTTGCTTCATATTGTGCTGTGATATAACAGTTTATTTTGCATATATATATATATATATATATATATATATATATATATATATATATATATATATATATATATATATATATATATATATATATATATATATTAAGCAAAAAAGGCCCATAAATAAAACACAAAAAGAAGCGAAGATATACTGTTTATTACGACTGGACTTCAGTCCTCCTGAAGAGGACTGAAGTCCAGTCGCAATATATAGTATATCTTCGCTTCTTTTTGTGTTTTATTTATGGGCCTTTTTTTGCTTCATATTGTGCTGTGATATAACAGTTTATTTTGCATATATATATATATATATATATATATATATATATATATATATATATATATATATATATATATATATATATATATATATATATATATATATATATATATATATATATATATATATATATATATATATATATATATATATATATATATATATATATATATATATATATATATATATATATATATATATATATATATATATATATATATATATATATATATATATATATATATATCAGTGGTTTAATCTAAAAATGAAAGAAAGAACTATTCTACTATTAATTTGTGCCAGGAAAAATGTAACGACTTAATATTCCAATAGGAGACCCTCGATACCTAAAATAAGAACTGAATTAAATGAATTGGTAGTTCTTAAATTTAAAAGAGAATATATAAGACGTGTCTTTTAGAAATACGAATGAGGCTTAAATTTGTCTCTAAGTATATTTGTATCTAAATGTGATTCAAGGTCATATGTAGTTGAGGTTCAGCAACATTAATATTATATTGACAGCCTCACTGCTTCGCATTTGAGGCGATTCTTCCATTTCAGTATATCTTTTCGACAGAGTTAAAAAAGAAGAAGAAGAAGAAGAAGAAGAAGAAGAAGAAGAAGAAGAAGAAGAAGAAGAAGAAGAAGAAGAAGAAGAAGAAGACTCTTCATCAACTTTCCGGCTCTAACCCCCGGGACCTGGTCTTCTCTTACTCATGCATTATTTTAGACCGTGTTCTACCGAGTGGTATATTTGTGTTCTATCAAATCAATCTATTACCACACAACACCCTTCAGGCACTAGCTTCACACCATTACTGACATACTGTGTTACAGAGATACACCATAATTATCCATTATGAGGCCCATTTTGTTTTTTGTCAAACTCTATAGGCTTACCACCGGTGCAGGTTTTCCCTGCCTAATATGATCTCGGAAGACGCAGGTCTCTCAAGATCTTCACTGGCTCCTCCTAGTATTTTCTTTGTATATCTACATATATGTTCTAGTCTCTATTTTTTTATTATATTTATTTATTATCTATTTTGTTTTTTAAAGTGAGGTACTTTAAAAGTCTAGCGGACATGATAAGATCACGTACAATTTCTTCCCAAATGATATGGCTAATATCCCAGTGAACCAACAGAAAGGGCACAGCTGTGGCAAAAGAAAAGAAGTATAGCAGAGGGTTCCATGATGCCTAGTCGCCTCTGCCAGTTGTTTCGTTGCAAGGCAATAGATCTAAGTAGGGAGGGATTGCCACACCTCCCACTCCCATCGCCCTTCCAGCCAGTCCTCTCGACATGCAGGTCATAGGAATAAGGAATTTTTCCTCTCCTAACATGGAATATCACTTTCAGTGGGTTCTTCCTTCACACAAAATATATAAGTGATATTCCTTCTCCCCCGCCACCAGGGATGATGATAATAATAATAATAATAATAATAATAATAATAATAATAATAATAATAATAATAATAATAATAATAATAATAATAATAATAATAATAATAATAATAATAATAATAATACATTCTCTACATAAATGAACTTCATATCAAATTCAACTACATATAAGGTTAACTTGTAAAATTTGAAATTCTTCATTATACAAATTTTGTTCTCATACACTGATATAATATGAAATAATATCAAAGTACTAAAATTTAATATATTTCGTGATCATTGATTATTTACATATGAATGGCGCAACAGATGTATGCAGAAAAGGCTAAGTATGTATGTGTTGATGTATGTATGAATGTAACAAACTGTAATTACCTAATTGTGCTTACGGGAAAGAGCCCTATGCTCGTAACATCCCGTCTCCTGGTCGGTTCCATTTTTTTACTCAGTGATACTTATCATACTTGTCCTTAAAACAATGAATTGAGTTAGCACTAACTACCTCCTCGCTTAGAGAATTCCAATCATCAACAACTCCTACACTAAAAAAGTACTTCCTTACATCCTGCAGAGAAGTTTTCTTACAAAGCTTCAAACTATTACTTCTAGTTCTAGAGCCAGCCATATCAAAATATCGACCCTTATTCACTCTGTCATAATCTTGAAGGAATTTAAAAATTGTCACCATAATTTCCCCTCATTCTTGTAGCTTCGAGTGATAGTAAGTCAGATTCCCTCAGCCTCTCCTCATAACTGAGATTGCGTATTTCTGGCATCAGTTTTGTGGCATATATCTGAACTTTTTCCAGCTTAACTATGTGCTTTTTCAAATGTGGAATCCAAATGGGGACTCCACATTCAAGCTTTGGCCTCACATAGGTCGCATATATATTTCTGAACATTTTCTTCTTCATGTGCCTGAAGGCTACCATTACATTTCAAAGAAAGCATATGTTGTCCTTACTACTCCATTTACATGTATTTTTGGAGACAAATCTGCCAGGATGTTTACTCCTAGATCTCTCTCATTCTCTGTCTCTTGAAGTTCTACTCCTGCTATTGAGTATTCAAGTTTGGGCCTTCTTCCACTTGTACCCATTCTTATTACCTTACACTTAGAAGTATTGAATATCAATAGCCACTTTTCTGACCACTCATACAGACTGTTTACGTCTTTCTAAAGTTCTCTACCAGTATTCTCGTCTCTTACTTTCTTCAAAATCTTTGCATCATCTGCAAACATATTCATGAATGATAAACCTTCTCCATACAGACACAGAGTGTCTTACTCCAACCCTAGATCCCTTTCCTTCTACATAAGTTTTTATCCATTCCAAGACATTTCCACCTATTCTCGCCATTACTTGTACCTTCTTTATAAGGTTCCCTTGTGGAACCATAACAATTACCTTCTGGATATCTAGAAATTAGCAATCTGCCCAGCCCTCTCTTTCCTGTAATATTCGGCTTACCTCATAATAAAATTCTAATAAGTTTATTACTGCTAATCTCAAGCCATGTTGTCTCACTAACAAAATTTTGAAGGATTCCATGTGAAGAGAGGTGTGTATTCTTAGTAGTTTCTCTATGACTTTACAAATTATGGTGGTCAAGGAAACAGGCCTATGGTTTAGAGTTGTATCCCTCCTTCCCTTTTTGAAGATAGGTACCATGTACACTTGTTGCCAGCAACTTGGAATCTCCCCAGAATCCTGCTACTTTCCAAATATGATGCATAGTGCCACTGATATTTATTTAGTGCATTTCTTAAGTACATAAGGGGATATATCGTCAGAACCTGCAGCTTTATGTGCATCTAAATCCATCAATGCTTTGCACAATTCTGTGGCTGAAAAAAAAATGTTCTCTAATACCAGCCCATGAGCTCCTGTCTCTGCAGTCTGAGGGGGTGAGGTATTTCCTGTTGTAAATACTGACCGAAACTACTAGTTCAATTCATCATAGATCTCTTCATCCATCTCAGTGATGCTTCCATCCGCTCTGTTTAGCTTTAAAACCAGTTCTTTTACCTTCAATTTTCCTCTGATAAAGCTGTGGAAAAGTTTGGGAATTTCTTTAGCCTTCCTGGTGATATCCCTTTTATAGTCTCTCTATGCCTCTCTTCTTTTACTTAGGTAATCAATTCTTGCTCTTTTATGAGTCTCCCAGGAAATTATGTTTTTTCTCCTCCTATACCTTTTCCAGCATTTGTCTCTCTTCTCCTTAACCCTCTTACACTCATTATTGAATCATTTCTCTCTGGCATGAATAACACCTATTTTGGTGAAAGGTATACAACAATTTACTAACTTCCCATTTTCATCACAAAAAAATGTACATTTCTTGTGCAGATTTGTTGTTAAATAAGGTCCTCCAGTCAATAGGTGCAAAATGCTTGTAAATTTTGATGCATTCTCCTTTCGGATAGTTTCTCCTCATGTCCTTAGTGCCTCTACTCTCAGGCAGAACATCTTCGATAATATACTCCATCAACAGCACACAGTGGTCACTCTTTCCAAGTGGTGGCTCATAGTCATTTTTTTTCAATATCCAACATATTATCTGTGAATACTAGATCAACCAGCGTTGGCTCATCCCCACAACTGGCCCTCGTTGGTTCCAGTACATGTTGATGTAGGAAATTTCCCATGTACACAATCTAAGAATCTTGCTGGGAAATGAGTCCTCCCCACTGTGTGTCAAGATTTATCCAATCTATATCTCTACGATTAAAATCTCCCATAATCAAAATCCTACATTTTCTCTCCCGTGCCATAGTAACGACTGAGTTTATGACTTTAATAGTACCTATATTATTTTCCTCATAAACTTCTACCCTATGTTGATTCCTTTGTGGGTTATATATAACAATTATTTTAATGCTCTCTGACGCTGTATTTATGTGAGCAACAAGAAATTCCTTGATCTCACTATCTATAGCAAAGTTCATTTCTTCAACCTGATATTTTTCACTTATGAGCAGTGCTATCCCTCCACCAGTCCTCTCAGATCTTACAACCTTTAATATTCTGAAGCCCGTAGGAAACACTGACACCATTTATGTCCTCACTTAACTTAGTCTCTGTAACTGCTACTATATCTGCCTTACTGTTGCAAATCCTATCCTTTAATTCTACTGGCTTATTAGCTACACCATCAGCATTTGTGTACAGCAATCTTAATGAGGCCCCATCCTCTGATCTTTTATCATTATCTTTTTCATCTCCCCTCTGTCTGGAAGAACTCTGAAACAAACATTTTTCTTCTCATTTTCATTTCTAGCCTTTTGCAACAAGTTTTTATCCCTTCCATCTCTTCATGTGTTCTGTATGGTCTAATAAAAACTGTTCTCAGTTCTTAAAGATCTTATAGATTTTTCTTATCAACATTTATCTACATGTGTCCCCTCTCCCAATGATTACTTTCATTGGTCTTGCCTTTCCCTCTCTAGAATAATTACCAAGTTGGTGAATGCTTACAGTATTCTCCGGACCACATACTGCTCCAAGCTTCCTTATCAGGTCTAAAACCATAGCTTTAAGTTGTTCAAGTCTCCCCTGCTATGTTGACTCCTGGGATTTACTTATGCCTGAGATTACCACTGTTTTCTCTTTAACAATTGCCTGTGTAATCACAAATGTGCCCTTTCCATCAAAATATCTATCATTTTTTTTATTACTGTTCCTTTATAGTCAACAGTTTGTATGTTTACCAGTGCCACCACCCTCACAGCCTTATTTACTGCCACATTTCCCTTTACTGCATCTGCAAAGGAAGTTTACATAACATCATGTTCCGTATTCAACTTCTGAAACTCTTTGTTAAACTGTTTGATGTTTCCCTTTATCTGGACATTCCAGGCTGCAATCTCATCTCTCTCAGAAGACATTCAGGTTGTCATTTATCTGTTTGTTGTTATCCTCTTGTTCAGAAATTCTGGATTCTAGTTCACTCTTTTCCCCTTTCAGCTTCTTTATTTCTTTTTCTAGTTCTCTTCTCTCTTGGCTTTGTGCCTCATCTCTGCCTTGTCCTTAACCTTTTTCTTTTCTTTTGTCTTGGTATTTTCTCTACCCGGGTCTTTATTGATGAGGGCAGTTTCTGCCTGTCCTGGTGTCACACTCATAAAAAAAAAAATTTGCTTCCTCCAAAGATTTTATTACCTATCTAAGTGTTTCATTCTCTTTCATTTCTCTATCCATATTCCGAATTTTGTCATTCAGGTTTAATACAAGGGTCTCAAGGTCTTTGACTTTTTGCTTCAGACTTCTAAGAGCTACTCTCCCTCCTACAACTCCCGGAGATCCTCTACCACTCCTCCCTCGACAGCTGGATGTGGGGGTTAGGTTCAGAGATGGTTTCATTTTGATGTGTTGCCTTTCACAGAATATATGTATGTATGTATGTATGTATGTATGTATGTATGTATGTAGGTAGGTAGGTAGGTAGGTATGTATGTGCCTAATATTTCTCAGAAGAAAGAGCCCTATGATCTTTTTTTCACTAGCACTTGCCGTATCTGTCCTCAAAATTATGATTACATTTACTATTTACACAATTCTTGCACTAAAAGATGCCTCCTGTCAGCTTAAAAGGATTTTTTGTACGAATTTCCAACTGTTACCTTTAGTTCTGGAGCCACCCATATCTAAGAATCGTTCCTAACTCAGCTCTGTCAATCTTTTGAGCAATTTAAAAACAATTATCAAATCCTCCCTCTTTCTTCTAGCATCAAGTGGTAGTAAGTGTAACTCATTCTGCCTTTTTCAATAATGCGGATTTCGTATCTTACTTACTGGTTTGTAATAGGCCCTTGAACTTTCTTCAGCATGTTAGTATGTTCTCTCAAGTGTGGATTCTAGATGGATGTGGCATATTCAAGATTTGGCCTCACAAAAGTCATGTAAATATTTCTAAACATTTTTTTAAGACCATTCCTATGTTTGCTATAAAAGAGAAAATAAACATATATTGCTATTACCTTACAAAATACTAGTATATGCATTTCAAAGACAAATCAACTAATACAATAACCCCTAGATCTCTATTACTTTCCTCGCCTGCTATCGAATACATAAATATGGATCCTTTTGCACTCTTGCCAATTCTCATTGGCTCACATTTAGAGGTCCTGTATATCACAGACCATTTATCTGAGTGTTCACGTGGAATATAAGGGTTTACCTAAATTTCTTTACTACTCTATTCGTCTTTGACAATCTTCATAATTTTTGGGTTGTGTGAAACACATGTTAAACGTATATACTGACTTTGACAGATCATTTACATATAACGAACAGAAGTGGTCTTGAAATTACTTCCTTCAGTCTCCACTATTAATCTTCCACTGTTCAGACACTGCATATCTTTCTCTGACCATTTGCTCTTTTCCTTTGGGTGTTGACTTGGACATAGACTGCCAGACAGCTCCAGCACCACGCTATGTGAATTGAATGGTACCTTGGATGTGGAGAATTTTCTCTGCCAGAGTGAACTCCATGGAGTCGTTATAAGTGACTCAAAGTCCGCCCTCCATGCTCTCACATCATTCAGACCTGCCTGCCATCAGGTGGTAAACAGGACATTGTCTTTACTGTACCCAGTTCATGAGCGTTCTTTGGTTATCAAGTTTTTGTGGATTTATTCACATGTATTAATAACACATACTGACATAGTGGATCATTTTGCTTTCTCGTCTTCTTTCTATATTCTGTGAGAGGGAGAACATAAAAATGACGCCAATCTGTCCCAAACCTCTCCCATCAAGAATTTAGAGGAAATGGTTATAAGCCTTGATGATAAAATTCAGAATATGGATGGAGAAATGAAAGAGAATGAAACACTCAGAGAGCAAATAAGATCTTTGGAGGAAGCAAATAAAGCACAAGGGCAGGAGAGAAAGGAACTAGAAAAAAGAATAAAGAAGCTGGAAGGGGAAAAGAGTCAACTAGAATCTAGACTTTCTAAACAAGAAGATAAAAACAAACAGCTGAATGACAACCTAAAGGAATTAGATGTTAGTTCACTGCTCTCTTCTGAGAGAGACGAGATTGCTGCTTGGAATGTCCAGATTAAGGAAAACATTGAACAGTTCAGAAAAGAGTTCCAGGAGCTGAATATGGAAAATGATGCCATGAAAAATTCCTTTGCTGATGCACTAAAGGGGAATGTGGCAGTAAAAGAGGCTGTAAAGGTGGTGGCACTGGAAAACATACAAACAGTTGACTATAAAGAGACAGTAATTGAAAAAATGAAAGACGTTGTGATGGAAAGGGCAAACCCACTCATCAGACAGGCACTTGATAAAGAGAAGACAGTGGTAATCTCAGGCATAAGCGAGTCCCAGGAGCCAACATGGCAGGGGAGACTTGAAGAAAATAAAGCTAGGGTTGTAGACCTGATAAGAAAGCTTGGAGTAGTATGTGGTCCTGAGGATATTGTAAACATACACCAACTAGGTAAATATTCGAGGGAAGGAAAGCCGAGACCAACAAAAGTAACCTTTGAGAGAGGGGAAACATGTAGGGAAATATTGTTGAGAAAAAAAAGTCTAAAAGACCTTCAAGAATTCAAAGAAGTGTTCATTAGACAATACAGAACACAGGAAGAGATGGGAAAGATCAAAAACTTGTTGCAAGAGGCAAGAAGGTTAAATGATGAAAGAAATGAAGAAGAGAAGAAAAATTTTCATTACAGAGTTCTTCCAGACAAAGGGGAGATAAAGAAGATAATGACAGAAGATCAAGGGATGGGACCTCATTAAGATTGTTATACACAAATGCTGATGGATTAGCTGGTAAGGCAGTAGAATTAAAAGATAGGATTCACAACAGTAAGGCAGATATAGTAGCAATTACAGAGACTAAGTTGAGTGAGGACATAAACAGTGTCACAGTTTTTCCTAAGGGTTTCAGAATACTAAGGGTTGAAAGAACTGAGAGGACTGGTGGAGGGATAGCACTGCTCATAAGTGAAAGGATTCAAGTTGAAGAAATAAACTTGGCTAAAGAAAGTGAGTTCAAGGAATTTCTTGTTGCTCGCATAAATACTTGGTCAGTGAGCATTATAATAACTGTTGTATACAACCCACCAAGGAACCAAAATAAGCTTGAAGTTTATGAGGAAAGTCATATAGGTACTATTGAAGTCATAAACTCAGTTGTTAACATGGCACGGGAAAAAAAATGTAGGATTTTGATTATGGGAGACTTTAATCATAAAGAGATAGATTGGATAAATCTTGACCCACACAGTGGTGAGGACTCATTCGGGGAAAGATTCCTAGATTGCGTACAAGGGAATTTCCTACACCAACATGTAATGGAACCAACAAGGGCCAGGGGTGGGGATGAGCCATCACTACTTGATCTAGTGTTCACAGATAATGTGTTGGATATTGAAAATATTGAGTATGAACCACCAATTGGAAAGAGTGACCACTGTGTGTTGTTGATGGAGTATATCATTGAAAATATTCTTCCTGAGAGTAGAGGCACTGAGGACATGAGGAGGAACTATCGGAAAGGAGATTACATCAAAATGAATGAGCTTTTTGCAGTTATTGACTGGAGAACCTTATTTTACAACAAATCTGTACAAGAAATGTATGACATCTTTTGTGAGAAATATGGGAAGATAGTAGATTGCTGCATACCTGTCACCAAAGTAGGTGTAATTCATGCCAGAGATAAATGGTTCGATAATGGGTGTAAAAGAGCTAAGGAGTGGAGAGACAAATGCTGGAAAAGGTATAGGAGGAGAAAAAACATAAATGCCTGGCAAACCTACAAAAGAGCAAGAAATGACTACCTAAGTAAAAGGAGAGCGGCAGAGAGAGACTATGAGAGGGACATCACCAGGAAGGCTAAAGAAAATCCCAAGCTTTCCCACAGCTTTATCAGAGGAAAACTGAAGGTAAAAGAACAGGTTTTAAGGCTAAAGAGAGCGGATGGAAGCATCACTGAGACGGATGAAGAGATCTGCAAAGAATTGAACAAGGAGTTTCAGTCAGTATTTACAGTAGAAAATACCCCACCCCCTCAGATTGCAGTGATAGAAGCTCAAGGGCCGGTATTAGAGAATATCAACCTTACAGCCACAGAGGTATGCAAAGCGCTGATGGATTTAGATGTTCATAAAGCTACAGGTCCCGATGACATATCCCCTCATGTGCTTAAAAAATGCGCAAACACAATCTCAGTGGCACTAAGTATCATATTTAAGGAGTCACTGGAGTCGGGGGAGATTCCAAGATGCTGGAAACAAGCAAATGTGATACCTATCTTCAAAATGGGAAGGAGGGATACGGCTCTGAACTATAGACCAGTTTCCTTGACCAGCATAGTTTGCAAAGTTATGGAGAAACTACTAAGGAAACATATCTCTCTTCACTTGGAATCCTTCAACTTTTTGTCAGTGAGGCAACATGGCTTCAGAGAAGGTAGATCAACAGTAACAAACTTATTAGAATTTTATGATGAGGTAAGCCAAATCTTACAGGAAAGAGAGGGCTGGGCAGATTGCATATTCCTAGACTTCCAGAAAGCGTTTGACACTGTTCCACATGGGAGACTTATTAGGAAGCTGCAATCAATGGCTAGAATAGCTTGAAATGTTTTGGAATGGATAAAAACTTACTTAGAAGGAAGGGAACAGAGGGTTAGAGTAAGACACTCAGTGTCTGAATGGAGAAGAGTTAGTAGTGGAGTTCCACAGGGTTCAGTTTTAGGGCCACTTTTGTTCCTTGTATATGTAAATGACCTACCAGAGTCTGTAAATTCATTCATGAATATGTTTGCAGATGATGCAAAGATTGTGAAGAAAGTAAAAAACGAGAACAATGGTAGAGAACTTCAGGAGGATCTAAATAATCTGCATGAGTGGTCAGAAAAGTGGCTAATGAAATTCAATACTTCAAAATATAAGGTAATGAGAATGGGTACAAGTGCAAGAAGGCCCAAGCTTGACTACTCGGTGGCTGGAGTACAACTTCAAGAGACAGAAAATGAGAGAGATCTAGGAGTAAACATACTGGCAGATTTGTCTCCAGAAATACATATAAATGGCATAGTAAGGGCAGCATATGCATTCTTATCAAATGTAAGGGTAGCCTTCAGGCACATGGACAAGGAAATGTTCAGAAATATTTATGTAACCTATGTGAGGCCAAAACTCGAATATGCAGCCCCCTTTAGGAATCCGCACTTGAAAAAGCACATAGCTAAGCTTGAAAAAGTTCAAAGACATGCCACGAAACTGGTGCCAGAAATACGCAATCTCAGTTATGATGAGAGGCTGAGGGAATTAGACTTACCATCACTCGAAGCTAGAAGAGTGAGGGGGGATATGGTGACAGTCTTTGAATTCCTTCATGGTTATGATAGAGTGGATAGGGATCGATATTTTGATATGGCTGGCTCTAAAACTAGAGGTCATAGTTTGAAGCTTCGTAAGAAAACTTCTTTGCAGGATGTAAAGAAATACTTTTTCAGTGTAAGAGTAGTTGATAATTGGAATTGGCTAAGCGAGGAGGTAGTTAATGCTATCTCAATCCATAGTTTTAAGGACAGGTATGATAAGTATCACTAAGTATAAAATGGAACCGATGAGGAGACGGGAAGATACGAGCTTTGGGCTCTTTCCCGTAAACACAATTAGGTAATCACAATTAGGTAATCACTACAAGTCCAAGATCCGTGCAGCCACCTTTCTTTCTACAAGCCATGCGAGTGACAGTCAGAGAACATTCAGTGTCACAACACTACGAATCCTTCAGTTTCCAACAATTCAAGGACTGCCGGCAGGGTCTGAAGATTCACAGACACAATGTTGTATGGGCAGGTGCGAGTATAAGGCTTGGCTGCAGGCCTTTGTGGCAGGTTGCAGGATTGGAGGATAAGCCTCAATGTACCTCCTGCCCCCCTTGTCTCTCGCCCAATTCTAATAACGTGTACCACTACTACCTAGTCTATCCTGCAGTGAGAGATATGCTTACACGCAAACAACCTTTCATAGATATATTCCAACACCTTTTAGTACATGACCATCTGGATGTGGTTCTGAAGCGACACCCACAATTTGGCATATGTTAATGTTATTTTAGAGTTTTCCTCCCTAAAGTGTACCTATGACTATATCAGTATACTAAATTACTTATCTCTGTCAAGAAAACTTTTTTTTCATAAATTTTTCTCTATTAATTGAACTGTAAATGTATAATTTGATGTATAATTTGTATATCGTCAACAAATATAGCGGCGATAAACCACGTGCACACTGTCTAATTCTCACTTAAAGGTTACGAATTCAACTTGCCAAGGAAGATCGTACGGTTTCTCTTCTCCAAAACCACTTTGGGAAAAGAAAAAGAGGTTAGAGGCATCTCTCCGTCAAAAAAAAGGGGTCAGTGAGTACACAATTAGATGCAAGTAATTTGTGGTAGAACAGTATGTTTACAAGTCTGGCCTTCATTAAAAACAAAAATGACCATCTCGAAACTTTAAAATTATATATGTTCGTTCCGGTTTTACGTCACGGACTCCCTTTTCTACCTAGGGCTAGGACGGTTGCCTTCTTGCCAAGGACTTGCTTTGGCAGATGTAATCGTTACCCTTTTAAAAATTATATATATATATATATATATATATATATATATATATATATATATATATATATATATATATATATATATATATATATATATATATATATATATATATATATATATATATATATATATCAAATAAGCACATTACATATGTGAAAACATGAATAATTATTCATATATATATATATATATATATATATATATATATATATATATATATATATATATATATATATATATATATATATATAGTCCCCCTGAGGAAGGGAATAAGAATTCTCTGAGGGAGGGGATAAGAATTCTTCTTCCGTGCTCCTTTGCATGTCGTAGAAGTCGACTAAACGGGGGGAGCGAGGGGACTGGAATCCCCTCCTCTGTATTTACTTCCTACAAAAAGTCAAAGTATTTTCTTTGGCTCAGCCACCCCCTTATTAGAGGGAATATGGCTTTGGTATATATATATATATATATATATATATATATATATATATATATATATATATATATATATATATATATATATATATATATATATATATATATATATATATAAAATAAGGTATAAACAAAATATTAATTCATTCATTAAAGAAAGAAACTATGTCAGTTCATTCAATCATTAAGACTAATAGATAGATAAATAGATAAATAAATCAATCAATAAATGAAAATAAATACATAAACAAATGACTAAATACAGCAAGCTTGCTACGTAGCGCCTTATGTGACCTCCATTCCAGGCTATTATATAAAGAGAACTTGATGTAGATTTCTTGGTCTTTTCCTACAGAGGGTGAAACACTCCAATAGGAGAAAAAAAAAATAACATGAAAAATCTCATATCATGGAGAAGACTCGACATGCATTTAAACATACTGGTAAAATTTGGATGATTAGAGTTAACTGAATAAAGAATACAGAGAGAGAGAGAGAGAGAGAGAGAGAGAGAGAGAGAGAGAGAGAGAGAGAGAGAGAGAGAGAGAGAGAGAGAGAGAGAGAGAAATTAGCCACATCCTTATGAATACAAAAAAAAAAATATACAGAGGAAAAGCTCTACTATTCATGACTATTTTCACTCATTCGCCTATATTTTACTCTGTGCAATATACAGTGTAGTAAATATACTCAAGCACTGTCTCAGTATTCAGCAAAGCCCGATGCCCTCCATTTCCCTAGTTTACTCGGGTCTCAATACCCGATTAACTTCCTATTCGCCTTTTGCACTTGGTCTTCCCTCCCCGGCCCCTCTCACAATCTAAATATGACTGCGGAAGACATCTCAAAATATCTTGAACTACCAAGGAGTTTCTACATTGGCTCGAATCATTCTTTACTAAAAAGTAGCCGTAGCCAAAGTAGTACTTACAATATAGGCACAACCCTAGCTCCTCCAGATTCGAAATACTTGACGTAGGAGGCGGCGATGTAGGATGTGTAATAGGTATCACTGAGTGCCTCTGTCATTCCCCTGCTGAGTTCCTGGGACAGGATACCTGTATCGGTCGACAATAATTTAGCACAAGACAAAATTCTATGAAGAAATAAATTAATGACGAGTAAAAGATTCATTTTCAACTACGAAAAACTTTTATATTTGCGGAAAAGAGCTAAGCTTACCAATTATTGGTTGTAGATTAAGGTCGGAATCGGCTTGTGCGCTGATGACCGCTACAGCGACCGTCAGCGTTGATAGTAATTTGCCCACAATTTTCATTTCCAACCCACGATGATCTGGAGAGAAAATAAAATAACGGACTATGAACAAAAAATACGGCGAATGAAAACGAAATGCAGTAAAAGAACTTCCAAGATCTTATTTGATATCAAATTTCTGCCGTTGTCAAGTTGGGAACTCGGCAAACAGTTACGTTATCACCATTACACATCAGTCTATACTTGTGGCTTGACAAACTCACCTTCGACTACATCGACCCAAATGCGTACCTGCGGGTCTAAAACGACTAAGAGTAACCTTGAGTGCTATTTAGACATCAAGGAAAAAGTGTCGTACCAGAAACTTTTCTTCTTCTTATATACTACAGTAAAAATACTATAGATATTACTCTAATAGCATTGATTGTGAAAATATTAAAATATAGATATATGAGAGGGTGAAAACAAATCTCTATTACATATCATCGTCAATGCAAACTTTTTCATGCACGAGAACTATTTCATAAGCATTGTCATGCAGTTGGAGTTTCAGATATGCTCCAGTGGTCGGGATGAAAATAATGATTAGACTCGTTCCACAAATAATCAGGAGAACTCTGTTTCCGTTTAAATTTCGTCGTAATTATGGAGTCGAATCTGTTCAGAGTAACTTTATTTATAAATCTCTCTCTCTCTCTCTCTCTCTCTCTCTCTCTATATATATATATATATATATATATATATATATATATATATATATATATATATATATATATATATATATATATATATATATATATATATATATATATATATATATATATATATATATATATATATATATATCCCTTAGGTAAGGGATAAGAATACTCCCTCAGTGCATCCATGCATGTCGTAAAAGTCTACTAAATGAAGCGGAGCGAGGGGCCTGGGAATTTCCTCTATTTTTTTCCCGCAAAACCAAAGTCTTTTGCTTTGACTTAGCCACCCCCTTTATAAGGGGTTATATGGCTCCTGTGTATATATATATATATATATATATATATATATATATATATATATATATATATATATATATAAATATATATATATATATATATATATATATATATATATATATAAATATATATATATATATATATATATATATATATATATATATATATATATATATATATATATATATATATATATATATATATATATATATATATATATATATATATATATATATATATATATATATATATATATATATATATATAAATATATATATATATATATATATATATATATATATATATATATATATATATATATATATATATATATATATATACACCAAATTACTTTGACCCAATTCAACTGCCTAATTAGTGTGGTATCGGAAAGTGTGAGGGGATTTTTTGTTTTTCTTCTTTGCCATAGACAGTATATGCAGTTCACCTACTCTTACTGAAGAGTCCATGACATAATAGTTCATACCTTTGTTTGATTTCCTCTTTAGTGTAGACCTAAAATACTCCAGCATTCAGTTTATTTCCTGACTATTCAGTTTAGTACCTTTTTTTCACGCACCCGACATCTCTTCAATATAATGTTACAGTATAAAGTATTGTTCATGACTACTTTGTATGCATATGCTACTCTACACTCTGTATCATTCATATTTACTATGGACAAATTAATTTCATTGGAAAAAGGAAATACATTTTTTGGCTTATCTGTTAGAAGAAAATATGTATGTGTTGCTTCATGACGATTAAAAACCATAGATAATATGCCATACGTAGAGCATTTAAAGCACGCTCAAGAATGCTTGTAAGGATTGTTGTATAGGTGACTCAAGTTGTGCTTCACCCACCCATCCATGAATGACAATTTGCTTTTTCAATTTCTCTGACTTTTTCCGCATGTGTCAGAAGTTTGACTTCAAACAAAAACTGCTCATGAAAAACGATAAATATATAAATATATTCTTTAACAAATCATTCGTATTCGCTTTTTCACACGAATGCTACTCTAGATATATACAGTACATATATATATATATATATATATATATATATATATATATATATATATATATATATATATATATATATATATATATATATATATATATATATATATATATATATAGTGAACAAAAGAATAGCGTATTGTAAAGTTAGTGAATACATTGCATACGTAATACCTGTGAGCTTATTATCTTCCCACCTCTTCAGGGATGAGAGACCTCACGTCAGGAAAGCTTATGTACCTCGGAAAATGGTCATCTAGAGTAGGGTGGACTGACTGTTCAGGAGCCTCCAACTAGTGCATCTTGGCATTAACAAAATACATTTACTGTTGCAGTTACTCTCTCTCTCTCTCTCTCTCTCTCTCTCTCTCTCTCTCTCTCTCACTTTATTTATCTATCTATCTATCTATATCTATATATATATATATATATATATATATATATATATATATATATATATATATATATATATATATATGAATTACTTTTTACCCCGACCGGGACTCGAACCTAGGACTTATAATTACTAAGTCAAGGCGCTACCAACTACACACCACAGAAGGTTAAAAGGAATCCAACCTTATAGCTTATATCTGCTATACTTAGGAATGAACGCATTCTATCTGATTGCCACTATGTTCATATTACAGATTCCCCAACCTCACTCGTGGCTTCATTTTAGCATTTAATTCAATTCCCAATCTCATTCGGGTCTTACAATAACCAAGCAAGCACATTACATATGTGAAAACATGAATCATTTTTTACCACGACCGGGATTCGAACCTAGGACTTATAATTACTAAGTCAAGGCACTACCAACTACACACCACAGAAGGTTAAAAGGAATCCAACCTTATAGCTTATATCTGCTATACTTAAGAATGAACGCATTCTATCTGAATGCCACTATGTTCATATTACAGATTCCCCAATCTCACTCGTGGCTTCATTTTAGCATTGAATTCAATTCCCAATCTCATTCGGGTCTTACAATAACCCGAATGAGATTGGGAATTGAATTAAATGCTAAAATGAAGCCACGAGTGAGGGCCCTTTTTCTATGACTTGATTTCCTGTCCAAACTATACAAGGGGACAGAGCGCAACAGCAACCATTTTCTAAGGTCTAAAAAGAATAAAAACAAAATAACTTAGTGTATAAATAAAGAAAATTCGAAGCAGAAATCCATTCTTTTCTGTTAAATGTTGCACAGAACTTTACTGAAATGAGCATACACATCCTTGTCTATTATGGCAATCTTTTCTCTTTCTATAAATCAGAGGGTTGAGTTGAAGCACACACTCGCTATAAGTCAGCATACTTCTGATGAAATTTAAGTAAAATACTACAATCATATGTGATAATATCTCTACTGTTATCAACAAACTTACGATTATCTTAATTAACTCAATTGTAATTATAAATTTCATGACAATGATAGTAATTAACAATAATTAACTCTAGATAAGTTTTTCAAAATCTTCTTTAATATAATACATCAAAGGGATAAAGATATTAAAGATTTTTCAACATAAAAAGAAAATATATATATATATATATATATATATATATATATATATATATATATATATATATATATATAAACATGTATCTGAAAAACTATAAAAAGTTTGTCTCTGTGTATGCAGTAATAAAATTAAAAATAATATTTCATTTGCAACATTAAAGAATGAATTTTGTTTAAGTTTCATAGTCTCTTAAGGAGTTGTACATGAAAAAATAATAATAATAATAAAATATATATATATATATATATATATATATATATATATATATATATATATATATATATATATATATATACTTCTACTAACTCAAATTTAAATTTTTCGAGTGACTGTTCAACAGAATTACCTCAGGAGACAGGGGGGAGTTATATATTTTTTCTCCTTTTAATACTTATGATCAGGTAGTACTTAACTAATTTCTTTCTACTCTCTTTCCTTTTCCTACCCACAAATACTGCTCAATATCTTTCTTCTGGACTTCAAATGGCTAACTTTTTCGGGGAGTTTTGCATGTAGGCGCTGTTCCTCCCCTGTCTCTTTGGTTTCTGGATCAACTTCATCTCTTTTGAATACAGAAAATGGCTGTTTGATAATCTTGTTGTCATTTCCTGTGAATTTACACTCCCTTCTTCATGACCAAGCTGAAATAACTGTGACAAACATTATCATGGCTAAAACTTTCAGTTTTATTTTATCTATTTAACATAATTTTTCGGACAAATAATATATATACTGCAGCTGGAGAGGAAAATAAAGAATCATTCATAGATTCACGTCCTTTATCACTTAATATCTATCTTGGAATTCTCGAAAATCGAATAATAATCTTGTTGGCAGAGTAGGGGACAAAACAAAAATAAAATTTGCATCTCAGCCATATCTGGGAAGGTGGAAAACGACGTTGACTCAAAAATATCCCTGAATAGCTATCACAACAAGTACATCACCTCCCATTGAAATAACAGTCATATGGCAGGCATAAAGACACGGTGATGCAGGGGAAGAATCCTTGCAGACTCTATCCCCATCATGCTTTCCCAACGAAAACAACCCCCCCATTATACCCCCCAGTCAGTCACACCCATTCTCTCCCGCATTCGCCACTTTCAAAACACTCACCTCCTTTCTCTCTGTACACTTCCCTTCTACTTACAACTAGTTGGTTCCCTTCCCCGTCACTCTGAAGGAGTGTGCGTGTGAAACTGCATTCAGCCCAGAGGTCGCATGACCAAGTCACTAGTCCCAAGTTCCCCCAATTCCCCCAACAACGGTACGTTGTAGCGGCACAATAATCTCTCCCCCTTTACAGCACAGGTCACTCGACTTTACTTTTACCGCCTGCATAACGAAAAAATAAAAACTCATTGTATTAAACAGCAAAGATCTTAATAATATCATGAAAGTTTGTTATTCTTCTAAAAGATATGTTATACATGTAATTTAATATCACTTTCTTTATAATAATGATGTTAGAAGAACGATCAGTCATTCCCGCTAAAATTTTTCTCCCTCGAAAGCAAGGAAGAACCTTGAAAGCAGATGTAAGGGTATATCTCACTACAACTCTTCGTAAACACTGTCACTTCCACTTTAAGAAATTAATATAAAAATTATTTTACACGTATATTAAATATTTTTCAATTAAAATCAACACATTTGCCTGTTTAATAATTAACTTAGGCATTAATACAACCTCAATTACTCATTATATTATTCAAAGTATAACAAAAATGGAGTTTATTACTGTTTATAGCTATTAGTACAAATTATCCATGTTAGTAATGGGTACAGAAATTCTACTTTTATTAATTTACTAAAGCCATACACCCTTCTTATATGCTGGTTGGCTGAGTCAGAGCATAACTACAAAGTAAAATGGCGGAGTCCGCCGACCTCAATTTCTTTTAATAATGGTCCCATTACTCACTGGATACAGATCACAAGAACTTAGCTATTTTAGGAAACTGCTTGAAGAACGTCACAGCAACAGGCAATGGAGGAGGGGGTTCTTCTTCTTGACTTGATGATTTTCCCGCCAATGTCGTCTATCTCTCTCGTAAAATCGATGAATTGCCATCTTCTTGGTTGGATCCGGCAACATATAACTTCTGGTAAGGGGCGTTTTCTCTCAAAACCCTGATCACACTGCGGTGCACTGTGACGGTGGCGTACATGAAGGGCGCTGCTAATCGTCTTACTGTTGGGGCCCTTGCCAATACGAGGATGGGGGGAGAGGAGTGACTGGTTCTGGTAACCTGATACTGTCGGAGCTGAGGCTTTCTCTCTCGATGTTACTGTCTTGCTGCTTGTAAGCATCTAGAAGTTTGTTCAACACTCGAACATTTCTTCCATAGATGCATCTATCTGTTTCTGTGAAGATATAGGCATGGATTGATCCCGAGCTGATCACCAGTATTGTAGACTACTTCTCTCTCTATGAATCTTCTTCTTACCTGAATTCTTAATATATTATTTTAGACTTGGTAGCGAGGTCTGTGATAATAGATAAGCATCTTCTTCTTTAAAGTTGTTTATTAGAGTATACACTTATTTAATTCCTCAGAGCTCCTATTCCTGGTAGTTCTGGTCACACTCTATTCCCGCCCCCAAGGGGGAGACTGCTGACTACGGACGTGACTTCTGCCCTTGGCAAAGGCTGACTTCTGACTAAACACGGGCTCAGTTGCCAGTCCTGGTGGTGGCGGGTATCGAGTACACTCACTGCCATCTGGCAACTATGGGCATCTATGAAATGCCGTGTGAGGCTATAGGCATCTATGATATGCGATACGACAAAGTTAGGTTTCGATAATTTTTTATTAAATTTTTTTAATAGTATATTTTATGTAAGTTAGTTCCCAGATCGTCATGAGGCCATATATATATATATATATATATATATATATATATATATATATATATATATATAGAGAGAGAGAGAGAGAGAGAGAGAGAGAGAGAGAGAGAGAGAGAGAGAGAGAGAGAGAGAGAGAGAGAGAGAGAGAGAGAGAGAGAGAGAGAGGAGAGAGAGAGTAGGGAATGAGTTAGTGGTTTGTGTAATTAGGAAGTATGGAGTACCTGGTAGGAATGAGAGTGGAGAGAAATTGATAGAAATGTGTACTGAGAGAGAGATGTTAATTTTTAATACTGTATTTAAAAAGAAGGATGTGCACAAGCATACATGGGTCAGATTGGATAATGGAAGAGTAGTTGACAGAGGATTATGTTGTGGTGAACATTAGGGTGACTGGAATAGTATTGGATGTGAATGTACTGAGAGGAGCTTGTAGTGGAATATCTGATAATTATTTAGTGGAAGGTAGAGTGAGAGTGGGAGAAAAGTGGAGAAAGAGGAGAAGCGAGAGAAGAAGAGAGGTGCTAAAAGTGAATGAATTGTATAAGAAAGAGAAAGACTGTGAGTATAAGGCTAGTGTGAGAAATGTGTGGAATGTAGTGATAAGAAAAAGTGGAGGAGGGAGTGGGAGAAGAATGGGGCTGTTTCAAGGAGGAAGTTATGAAGTGTGCCGAGGCAGTGTGCAGGAAGGAGACTAACAAGTGGAAGTAAAAGGAAAGGTAGTGAATGGTGGAATGAGCAGGTGAGTGCAGTTGTGGCTGAAAAGAAGTGGGCTTATGAGGTATGGTTGCAGGTAGGTAATGTAGAGACGTATGAAAGGTATTGTGCAAAGAGGAGGTTAGCAAAGCACATGGTGAGGAAGGCAAAGAGAGAAGCGGATGTAAGGTGGGGCAGATGGTTCTCTGAGAATTTTGAAAGAAATAAAAAGATGTCTTTGGAAGGAAGTGGAAAGAGTGAGGAAAGGTGAATGTGGTAGGAAGGAGAGGGTGAAAGGAGCAGATGGGCAATTGCCCAGTGGATGAAATAAAGGTGAGAGAGAGATGGGCTGAATATTTCAAGAACTGCTGAATGAGGAAAATGATAGAGAGGCAGAGATTGTGGCTGTGGAAACGAATGGAGACTGCCAATGTTAGGAGATAGAATGATAGCAGCTATAACAAAATGGAGGTAACACTTGGCATCGAGAGCATCAAACGCAGGTAAAGCGCCAGGGATAGATGGGTGTCATGATGAATGCTTGTCAAAAGGTGGGGAGGCATTAGCAGAATGGATGGTTAGGTTGTTGAATGCATGTTTCAGGAAAGGGAGGGTCCCAGTTGATTGGAGGAGTGCATGTGTAGTTCCACTTTACAAAGGGAAGGGAGATTAGTATGAGTG
>JAXCGZ010013856.1:0-5000 GCA_037179515.1 Halocaridina rubra | reverse complement strand
TGTGCTTTTTCAAGTGCGGATTCCAAAAGGGGGCTGCATATTCGAGTTTTGGCCTCACATAGGTTACATAAATATTTCTGAACATTTCCTTCTCCATGTGCCTGAAGGCTACCCTTACATTTGATAAGAATGCATATGCTGCCCTTACTATGCCATTTATATGTATTTCTGGAGACAAATCTGCCAGTATGTTTACTCCTAGATCTCTCTCATTTTCTGTCTCTTGAAGTTGTACTCCAGCCACCGAGTAGTCAAGCTTGGGCCTTCTTGCACTTGTACCCATTCTCATTACCTTACATTTTGAAGTATTGAATTTCATTAGCCACTTTTCTGACCACTCATGCAGATTATTTAGATCCTCCTGAAGTTCTCTACCATTGTTCTCGTTTTTTACTTTCTTCACAATCTTTGCATCATCTGCAAACATATTCATGAATGAATTTACAGACTCTGGTAGGTCATTTACATATACAAGGAACAAAAGTGGCCCTAAAACTGAACCCTGTGGAACTCCACTACTAACTCCTCTCCATTCAGACACTGAGTGTCTTACTCTAACCCTCTGTTCCCTTCCTTCTAAGTAAGTTTTTATCCATTCCAAAACATTTCCACCTATTCTAGCCATTGATTGCAGCTTCCTAATAAGTCTCCCATGTGGAACAGTGTCAAACGCTTTCTGGAAGTCTAGGAATATGCAATCTGCCCAGCCCTCTCTTTCCTGTAAGATTTGGCTTACCTCATCATAAAATTCTAATAAGTTTGTTACTGTTGATCTACCTTCTCTGAAGCCATGTTGCCTCACTGACAAAAAGTTGAAGGATTCCAAGTGAAGAGAAATATGTTTCCTTAGTAGTTTCTCCATAACTTTGCAAACTATGCTGGTCAAGGAAACTGGTCTATAGTTCAGAGCCGTATCCCTCCTTCCCTTTTTGAAGATAGGTATCACATTTGCTTGTTTCCAGCATCTTGGAATCTCCCCCGACTCCAGTGACTCCTTAAATATGTTACCCAGTGCCACTGATATTGTGTTTGCGCATTTTTTAAGCACATGAGGGGATATGTCATCAGGACCTGTAGCTTTATGAACATCTAAATCCATCAGCGCTTTACATACCTCTGTGGCTGTAAGGTTGATGTTCTCTAATACCGGCCCTTGAGCTTCTATCACTGCAATCTGAGGGGGTGGGGTATTTTCTACTGTAAATACTGACTGAAACTCCTTGTTCAATTCTTTGCAGATCTCTTCATCCGCCTCAGTGATGCTTCCATCCGCTCTCTTTAGCCTTAAAACCTGTTCTTTTACCTTCAGTTTTCCTCTGATAAAGCTGTGGAAAAGCTTGGGATTTTCTTTAGCCTTCTTGGTGATGTCCCTCTCATAATCTCTCTCTGCCTCTCTCCTTTTACTTAGGTAGTCATTTCTTGCTCTTTTGTAGGCTTGCCAGGCATTTATGTTTTTTCTCCTCCTATACCTTTTCCAGCATTTGTCTCTCCACTCCTTAGCTCTTTTACACCCATTATCGAACCATTTCTCTCTGGCATGAATTACACCTACTTTGGTGACAGGTATGCAGCAACCTACTATCTTCCCATATTTCTCACAAAAGATGTCATACATTTCTTGTACAGATTTGTTGTAAAATAAGGTTCTCCAGTCAATAACTGCAAAAAGCTCATTCATTTTGATGTAATCTCCTTTCCGATAGTTCCTCCTCATGTCCTCAGTGCCTCTACTCTCAGGAAGAATATCTTCAATGATATACTCCATCAACAACACACAGTGGTCACTCTTTCCAATTGGTGGTTCATACTCAATATTTTCAATATCCAACACATTATCTGTGAACACTAGATCAAGTAGTGATGGCTCATCCCCACCCCTGGCCCTTGTTGGTTCCATTACATGTTGGTGTAGGAAATTCCCTTGTACGCAATCTAGGAATCTTGCCCCGAATGAGTCCTCACCACTGTGTGGGTCAAGATTTATCCAATCTATCTCTTTATGATTAAAGTCTCCCATAATCAAAATCCTACATTTTTTTTCCCGTGCCATGTTAACAACTGAGTTTATGACTTCAATAGTACCTATATGACTTTCCTCATAAACTTCAAGCCTATTTTGGTTCCTTGGTGGGTAGTATACAACAGTTATTATAATGCTCTCTGACCCAGTATTTATGCGAGCAACAAGAAATTCCTTGAACTCACTTTCTATAGCCAAGTTTATTTCTTCAACTTGAATCCTCTGACTTATGAGCAGTGCTATCCCTCCACCAGTCCTCTCAGATCTTTCAACCGTTAGTATTCTGAAGCCCTTAGGAAAAACTGCGACACTGTTTATGTCCTCACTCAACTTAGTCTCTGTAATTGCTACTATATCTGCCTTACTGTTGTGAATCCTCTCTCCACTCTATCATAACCATGAAGGAATTTAAAAAAACTGTCACCATATCCCCCCTCAATCATCTAGCTTCGAGTGATGGTAAGTCTAATTCCCTCAGCCTCTCATCATAACTCAGATTGCGTATTTCTGGCACCAGTTTTGCGGCATGTCTTTGAGCTTTTTCAAGCTTAGCTATGTGTTTTTTCAAGTGCGGATTCCAAAAGGGGGCTGCATATTCGAGTTTTGGCCTCACATAGGTTACATAAATATTTCTGAACATTTCCTTGTCCATGTGCCTGAAGGCTACCCTTACATTTGATAAGAAGGCATATGCTGCCCTTACTATGCCATTTATATGTATTTCTGGAGACAAATCTGCCAGTATGTTTACTCCTAGATCTCTCTCATTTTCTGTCTCTTGAAGTTGTACTCCAGCCACCGAGTAGTCAAGCTTGGGCCTTCTTGCACTTGTACCCATTCTCATTACCTTACATTTTGAAGCATTGAATTTCATTAGCCACTTTTCTGACCACTCATGCAGGTATATAGATCTTCCTGAAGTTCTCTACCATTATTCTCGTTTCTTACTTTCTTCACAATCCTTGCATCATCTGCAAACATATTCATGAATGAATTTAAAGACTCTGGTAGGTCATTTACATATACAAGGAACAAAAGTGGCCCTAAAAGTGAACCCTGTGGAACTCCACTACTAACTCTTATCCATTCAGACACTGAGTGTCTTACTCTAACTCTCAGTTCCCTTCCTTCTAAATAAGTTTTTATCCATTCCAAGACATTTCCACCTATTCTAGCCATTGCTTGCAGCTTCCTAATAAGTCTCCCATGTAGAACAGTGTCAAACGCTTTCTGGAAGTCTAGGAATATGCAATCTGCCCAGCCCTCTCTTTCCTGTAAGATTCGGCTTACCTCATTATAAAATTCTAATAAGTTTGTTACTGTTGATCTACCTTCTCTGAAGCCATGTTGCCTCAAAGACAAAAAGTTGAAGGATTCCAAGTGAAGAGATCTATGTTTCCTTAGTAGTTTCTCCATAACTTTGCAAACTATGCTGGTCAAGGAAACTGGTCTATTGTTCAGAACCGTGTCCCTCCTTCCCTTTTTGAAGATAGGTATCACGTTTGCTTGTTTCCAGCATCTTGGAATCTTCCCTGATTCCAGTGACTTTTTAAATATGATACTTAGTGCCACTGATATTGAGTTTGCGCATTTTTTAAGTACATGAGGGGATATGTCATCAGGATCTGTAGCTTTATGAACATCTAAATCCATCAGCACCTTGCATACCTCTGTGGCTGTAAGGTTAATGTTTTCTAATACCGGCCCTTGAGCTTCTATCTCTACAATCTGAAGGGGTGGGGTATTTTCTACTGTAAATACTGACTGAAACTCCTTGTTCAATTATTTGCAGATCTCTTCATCCGTCTCAGTGATGCTTCCATCCTCTCTCTTAAGCCTTAAAAACTGTTCTTTTACCTTCAGTTTTCCTCTGATAAAGCTGTGGAAAAGCTTGGGATTTTCTTTAGCTTTCCTGGTGATGTCCCTCTCATAGTCTCTCTCTGCCTCTCTATTTTACTTAAGTAGTCATTTCTTGCTCTTTTGTAGGTTTGCCAGGCATTTATGTTTTTTTCTCCTCCTATACCTTTTCCAGCATTTGTCTCTCCACTCCTTAGCTCTTTTACACTCATTATCGAACCATTTCTCTCTGGCATGAATTACACCTACTTTGGTGAAAGGTATGCAGCAATCTACAGTCTTTCCATATTTCTCACAAAAGATGCCATACATTTCTTATACAGATTTGTTGTAAAATAAGGTTCTCCAGGCAATAACTGCAAAAGGCTCATTCATTTTGATGTAATCTCCTTTCGGATAGCTCCTCCTCATGTCCTCAGTGCCTCTACTCTCAGGAAGAATATCTTCAATGATATACTCCATCAACAACACACAGTGGTCACTCTTTCCAATTGGTGGTTCATAATCAATTTTTTCAATATCCAACACATTATCTGTGAACACTAGATCAAGTAGTGATGGCTCATCCCCACCCCGGGCCCTCGTTGGTTCCATTACATGTTGGTGTAGGAAATTCCCTTGTACGCAATATAGGATTCTTGCCCAGAATGAGTCCTCACCACTGTGTGGGTCAAGATTTATCCAATCTATCTCTTTATGATTAAAATCTCCCATAATCAAAATTCTACATTTTCTCTCCCCTACCATGTTAACAACTAAGTTTATGACTTCAATAGTACCTATATGGCTTTCCTCATAAACTTCTAGCCTATTCTGGTTCCTTGGTGGGTTATATACAACAGTTATTATAATGCTCTCTGACCCAGTATTTATGCGAGCAACAAGAAATTCCTTGAACTCACTTTCTAAAGCCAAGTTTATATCTTCAACTTGAATCCTTTCACTTATGAGCAGTGCTATCCCTCAACCAGTCCTCTCAGATCTTTCAACCCTTAATACTCTGAAGCCCTTAGGAAAAACTGTGACACTGTTTATGTCCTCACTCAACTTAGTCTCTGTAATTGCTACTATATCTGCCTTACCGTTGTGAATCCTATCTTTTAATTCTACTGCATTACCAGCT
>JAXCGZ010013855.1:30000-42500 GCA_037179515.1 Halocaridina rubra | reverse complement strand
TATGTATGACTATGAAGCCCCAGTGGCATTTCTATTCCCCATCTAATTAGTCATGTATATATGAATATATGTATGCATATGAAAAAAAAAAAAAAAAAAAAAAAAAAAAAAAAAAAAATATATATATATATATATATATATATATATATATATATATATATATATATATATATATATATATATATATATATATACATATATATATATATATATATATATATATATATATATATATATATATATATATATATATATATATATATATAGGTACATGTGCATGCATGCATATGTATAGGTACCTACTCATTACTCTAACCTGAAAATTGTTATTCTATATCTGCTTCAAATTGTCCGCTGTGGTTCTGTGGGAAAGTGGAAATTTAACTTAAATGATAGCACTCAACAAGGGCAGAGTGCTCTTATGCCATTAATCAATTATTACACTATATTTCATTCTTAATTACTTGCTATGAAATTTAAAATGAATTGCAAATTCTAATAATATTTTATTCATACATAACCAAATATAGATTGTAATGCTTAACATCTGTAATATCACTGGGAGTGCCCATGTGCACGTCCCCATGTACACTTATCTGAGTAAATATAAAAAACATATGCCCGCTTTCTTGTCCCTGAAGAAAGATATACAAAGATGTACTGTATGGAACAGCTGGAAGAGAACATCAGGGGTGCTATGTGACAAGAAAATCAGTGCTAGAGTGAAAGGATAAGTGTACAAGTCAGTTGTGAGACCAGCGTTGCTGTACGGTGCGGAGACGTGGCCTGTGATAAAGGTTCAAGAAAGGAAGATAGATGTCGCAGAAATGAGAATGCTGAGGTGGATGTGTGGGGTGACGAGGGAGGACAGGATACGAAATGACCAGATCAGAGGTACAGTGAAGGTGGTGGAGGCGTCGGCGAAAGCGCAGGAGAGGAGATTACAGTGGTTCGGTCATGTGAAGAGGAGAGATGAAGACTACGTGGGTGTGAGAGTGATGGAGATGGACGTGGAGGGCAGACGTAGACGAGGAAGACCTAAACTACGGTGGAAGGACCGACTGAAGGAGGATCTCAGAGAGAGACAGCTGGAGGAGGAGCAAGTGATGGACCGGAATCAGTGGAGACGACTAGTGAAGAGATGCGACCCCATATGAAAATGGGAACGCAAATAGAGGAAGAAGAAGAAGACTGTATGTCTATCACAATATTTCGACACACACATAAATAAAATAAAATAAAATAAATAATATAAATAAAATAATTATATATATATATATATATATATATATATATATATATATATTAATATATGCAGTACAAATTCTTGAATTTAAAAAAAATAGTATTTACATATTACCATAAATAAGAGCAAGTCACAGGACTTTCTTATTAAAATAAGATTAAACTGTTTTCTTTCTTTAAGAACCGAAAGAAAACATATATTCATGAAATTTATAGATATATTGATGGAGATAACAAGGCAGGTTTATAGAATAAACAAGAAATAGACAAATAGATAGACAGAGGGCATATTCAGAAAAACAAACATATAAATAACGACGGTGATATATACACACAGAAAGGACACATACATAGTAAATTAATAGAATTAGAAATGCAGGAGAGAGAGAGAGAGAGAGAGAGAGAGAGAGAGAGAGAGAGAGAGAGAGAGAGAGAGAGAGAGAGAGAGGAGAGAGAGAGAGAGAGAGAGAGAGAAAAACTGATGATATATGAGTAGTCCCAAAAACAGTAAGACAAATTGCACGTGGGCATAAGTAGAGTGCATCATTTAGAAACATCCTCTTCACATGGGTAATCTATCTCAATGGCCAAGGGGCAAAAGGAAGGAAAATATCTCATATGATCCAGTAAATAATCCGACCCAGGAGGTCCCGAATTTAACAAGCACATAGATTTCTTTATTTTTTCCTATAAATTTTCCCAATATTTTGTCTTATTTGACATTATTATATTGATTCAGGATATTTCTGGTAATACTCTTGATAAGTGCACTGGAGATCGCGGACGGGAAGTGGTTAGAGCACTTGACTCAGGAGGCGACTGACTCTCTAACGAGCCCACAGTAGGGGGTTAGGAAGGGCATCAAACCTTAATTCCCCAGCTCTAACCTGTCTGTGTCCACCACCATAATAGCGATATATAAATCGGAAAATAACTCTGGATAGTTGCACTATTGAGTGCACACTCATATGCGCATTCAGTGCATGAAAGTATACGCTAGCAAACACCATGTTTCAGTACATGAGTATTTACACGTCATAAGCTTAAGATCTGTGTGCCTGTGATAATGGTCTCGTGTAAAAATAATTGAAAACTAGTACAAGAAAAAAAAAACTTTTGCATAGCATTTCTCGGGCTGAACCTCCTTGTAACACAAATTGTGAGGGTCGTGGCCTCTCTAGTGTGGTAACTCATATCAACTCAGCCAGCTCAAGGAATATATCAAATAACTCCTGGTGGTTTATTATTGAGCAATATTTGCAAGAGCCCTGGCTTAGCTAAGAGCAATACGTCTTGCGTAACTCAAGAGCAATACGTCTTGCTTAACTCAAGAGCAATACGTCTTGCTTAACTCAAGAGCAATACGTGTTGCTTAACTCAAGAGCAATACGTCTTGCTTAACTCAAGAGTAATACGTCTTGCTTGACTCAAGAGCAATACGTCTTGCTCAACTCAAGAGCAATACATCTTTCTTAACTCAAGAGCAATACGTCTTGCTTAACTCAAGAGCAATACGTCTTACTCAACTCAATAAATAGGTACAGGAATATCTACTAATGCAAATTTAAGATTTTAAAATTATCATAAATCATAGCGGTTTTCTGTTATCTATTCATTACATAATCTTGATTTGTTTTAACAAGTGGGAAGGAAAAAAAGAATATTCGAATATATCTCGTATATCGTAAGAGACTAAATGGGATAGGGGAGCGAGTGGCTGGCAATGCCTGCGTCTCTGGCTGTAATGTCTTGCCGTACACAATAGCCATTTGACAAAAGACTTGATCTGGATGGAATAAACTTAACTCCAACTACCTGTGTCCCCCCCCCCCTTAAAGTTATGCTTATGGTCTCCTGATAAATCTCAACACAAGGAAGAGGGAGTATCTTCTCTTATATCATATCTACTTTTGTTCAATGCCTTTTTTCTTAGTGACAAACTTTCCTGCTCATTAATATATTCATGTAGCTCTCTCTCTCTCTCTCTCTCTCTCTCTCTCTCTCTCTCTCTCTCTCTCCTCTCTCTCTCTCTCTCTCATGACCTTTCAGCTCTTTGAAATCACTGTTGGGAATGGTACTCTTCGATTGTGCAATGTCTACTCTGCCCCAGGTGTGATTAATCTACCAGCCCTTCCAATACCTACAGACAGTGGAATGATCTATATGGGGGATTTTAACGCCAGACACCCCGCCCTTGGTGACTCATCTCTCACTCCCAATCGCGGTGGCAAGCCTCTGCTCGACTACATCCGCCGCTACCGCCTCACCCGCTGGGATACTGGTGGTGCCACACACGCTCGTGGGGGTACTGTAGATCACATTCTCACAACTGGCCTTGTGGAACCTAATGTCTCCTGCTCTTCTATCCCTTCTCTCTTCTCTGACCATGTTGCCCTTAGCCTGAAATACTCCATACTTCAGACTCCAGCTACCCTCTCCCATCACCGCACCCGCATCTCTATCCCTCCCAAATACTGTCCCACTTATATTTCCTTTATCTCTCACCTCCTTCCCACTTTTGATCTCCTTTCTCCAGACAGCTTATACAACTCACTGGTGGATTCTACACATGACTTCTACACGCATTATGTTCTCAGACCACACGTTCCACGTCGCCCTGAGGCCCATTCCTGGACTTTGGATCAGCGTATTGCCCAGGCGGAAAGGACAGCTGTGGATGCTGGACTCTCCTTTCAAAGACAGCCCACCCCTGACCACCTGCACCAATATCAGTTGGCGAGGGATGATCTAGTTGCCCTGCAGAAGTGTGTGCACACGGAGTATTGGCAGAAATTTACGGATAGTATTAACCATCAGACTAGCGCTGGGACTATGTGGCATCTTATAAGGAAGGCTGTCAAGAAGAAACCCACCTGTGCTCTACACCACAGTCCACTTGAGTACGCTCAGGACCTCATTACTACCTGGTCAGCACAGTCACAAACTTGCAACCTTCCCGGGAACGTTCAAGAGGCACTCTCCACCCACCGCAGTGTTCGTAACCTCCGCCTAATGGGTGCATTACTACAGACGGATGAAGAGGATGACATCCCATTCACAGAGGATGAACTACGACGTGCTCTTGCTAGGATTAAGGCTACTGCCCCTGGGGAGGATGGTCTTACATATCAAGTTCTCCATCTTCTTCAGAAAGTTCCTGGTAACCCCCTACTGCGCCTCTTCAATCTTTGCTTTTGCTTGGGGCATGTGCCCTCTGCCTGGACCAGAAGCACTATTATTCCTCTACCAAAACCTGGAACCGACAAATTTAGGCCTATCTCCCTCACCTCCTGCTTCAGCAAAGTGTTTGAACGCATCCTTCTTGCCCGGCTCATGCACCGTCTACAGGATAAACTCTCCCCCAGTCTTTATGGTTTCCTCCCACAACGGAGCACACATCACTGCCTCGCTGAACTCTACACCCGTCTTTCTCCCACCAGTGTGGTCGCCTTCCTGGACCTCAAATCTGCCTTCGATATAGCCAACAAGGAAATTATTCTTGACCAGCTGGTGGACTTTGGAGTTCGGGGGAACATACTGAAATGGATACGGGGATATCTCTGCAACAGAACATCAAGCGTCCTTTTTAAAGGGTCGTATAGCTCCTATGAACGGTTTGAACTGGGTACTCCTCAGGGGGGTGTGCTAAGTCCTTTTCTATTCAATATCCTTATGCATCGTCTACTCTCCCTCCTTCCTGTCATCCCCGGTACTACAGTTACCTGCTATGCGGACGACATATGCATCCACACGACCTCAACTCACGACCTCCAGCACATGCTCCATGACTTCTACGTGTCTGCTACCTCCTGTGGCCTTATTATCTCCCCAGAAAAAAGCAGGATTTTTACTTCACGCAACTGCAGAGCACTGCCCGCATTCGCCATGGGTGGTAATGTCATCCCTCACTGCACACAGTACACGTATTTAGGTGCACCTGTCCGGATCACCCCAGCTATACCTGCTCGTCAACGAATTCATCCCTTTGTGAAGAGCCTTCTTGACCGTCTGGAGCCCCGCTTTGCACCTGTCAAGTGGCTTGCCAACAATGCTGCAGGAGTCTCCATCCCAGTGGCGAGGACCCTCTACATCCTACTACTTCGGTCAGTGGTTGACTATCTGTCTCCTGCCTTGTGTCAACTTCCTAAACCAGCTCTCGAGCCACTTGAAAAGTTCCAGAATCGAGTCATGAGATTTATCTTGGGATGTTCTCTCTCTACCCGTATTGTGAGTATGCAGTTGGAGCTCAACTTACCCCCTCTTGTGGAGAGGATTTATGCCAATGTGTCCTATTTTACTGTCAAGTGTCTTCACTACCCCTTTCTTGCTCCGTACTTCTCTGCTGTCATGAGGACGTCCCTTGATCCAGACGCACCCAGGCTCCCACTTCGAGCAGGAGGTCATAACCTTATCAGGGTGGTGAGTGACATTCTCCGTGGCCTTGACATCGACCTGCCAGTGCAGGCGGCTGTCCCAGATTTACCACCCTGGCGTGTCCCCCTCCCCGCTGTCACATATACACCGACCTCGAAGGATGTCTATCCCCCCTTGCAGAGACAGTTAGCTCTGGAGACTATCGCTGATGTATCCACGTCTGTCCCTGCAGCACACCACGTCTATGTTGATGGTTCTGTGCAAGCAGATGGGAGGGCGGCATGTGCTGTGTTTTCCCCCACCATGGAGCCGCCTGTGCCGGCTGATTCATGGATTGGCCGTAGACTACCCACCTCGTCGAGCTCCACCTACTGTGAACTGAATGCCATCTTGGATGCCGTGACTCTCCTTGTTCGACGACGAGTGAATGGGGTAATAATTTGTGACTCCCAATCGGCCCTACAAGCCCTATCCTCGCCAAGACCTATCTGTGGCCGTACTGTGGGAAATATACTATGTCGCCTCGCAGCCGCTCGGGATGCTTCTCTTGTTGTGTCTTTTTTGTGGACGCCATCCCACATTGGGCTGACTGGCAACGACACAGCGGATCGTCTTGCCAAGGCGGCCTGTATGCTGGATGGGCATGCTGTGGACGCTGAGCCCTCCCTCCGATGCCTACGTAACATCATCTACTCAGCTGGGTTTGCCATGACGGTCCAGCGCAGGGACACGGAGAGGGCCAACAGTGTGTCCATACAGCACCATGATCACTTCCTTCACAGTCGCTACAAGTATCGCAGACGCGGGTTAATGGTGCGGAAAAACAATGTAGTTAGTGCTCGGCTCAGAATGGGGTATCGGCCTTTATGGCAGGTCTCCCAGACTCTAGATATGCCACAGTACACCTCCTGTAAATTATGCGACCGAACTAATGCTAACACTCTTGACCACTATTGTCTTCAGTGCCCCGCAGTGAGAGATGTTTTACCACGAGGTCAGAACTTAATACAGATCTGCTCATTTTTACTTAATGATGACAACCTTGATGTTATTCTTGCTCGTTTTCCTCACTTTGGTGGCCATTAATTATATTGAATTATACATATATTTTCTGTATGTTGCTATATAATTCTGTTTGTGCATTCTGCGTTTCTCTGAGCTTTACTTTTGCATATAATGTACTCTGTGCTGCCATTCTGTGAGTTGTGTGTTAGTATGCAGCAATGTTTTATCAATATGTACACCTCCCTGTAAACCATGTTCAATTCTTGATTTTATATCCATTTGAAGCATTATTTGTATGAACTCATGTAATGTCTGACGCCTTGGCGCAATAAATTAATAAAATAAATATAAATCTCTCTCTCTCTCTCTCTCTCTTCCTTTGCATAATTCTAAATTACGCTAATCCAGTTGAGTACAATATATATATATATATATATATATATATATATATATATATATATATATATATATATATATATATATATATATATATATATATATATATATATATATATATACTTTTGTGGTAATCAATATACTTATTTCTATATCTATGTATTAATTTATCACAACTTTATAACTTTTTTCTAATTTATTTATGGATTATTAGTTTATTTACATAACTTATATTCTTTTTGAAGATTTTATTCTATTAATTAATTCAAATACTTATTACAATTCTTTTTCGTTTCTGTCAAGATATGATTTATGTTGACTCTATCTAACTCAACAGCTAATATCTCAACAACCTTCTTGACATCGTAGACCTTATGGCAATACAACTTTACTAATATCAACCATTAATCACCTTTCTTATGTATGTATGTATGTATGTATGCATATATATAATACGCGATTATTCATTATATTTGCTGGGAAGGATCATTGTTTGCGATTCCCCATTTTCAAGAAGTAAAAAAGTCTGCGCTTCCTAAAACTAGTAACACTGATAATTAATGAAAAGTTAAAAGTATAATAACAACAACAATAATAATAATAATAATAATAATAATAATAATAATTTGCATTATAATCTTCATCATTATGACTCCACTTTTGCTAACTATTTTTGACATTTATAACTGTCGAAAAAGTAGAGCATGAAAATACATGACTTTAGACATTATCTTTGCAATGACACAGTCTCTAAAGGAATCTGTACAGACAGGAAGATGCTGAGAGAGAGAGAAAGAGAGAGAGAGAGAGAGAGAGAGAGAGAGAGAGAGAGAGAGAGAGAGAGAGAGAGAGAGAGAGAGAGAGAGAGAGAGAGAGAGTGGTCACTACGTGGGCGAAGTGCGAACAAAATGCAGGTGTGGTCAGGTGTGTAGGCGTAGGTATGGGTAAAGAGAGCCAAGAGCAGGTGTGGGGGCGGGAATTCGCACACGTTGACTCACGGCCATCACTAAATTCTGGCACCCAGGGCAAGGTCGTTTAACAAGGTATCCACTCTCCACTCCCTCCCTCCTTCCCTTGTTCCCCTAGGGAGGGGGAAATGGAAGATGGAATTCTTATTCTCTTCCTTCCCTTCATCATCTAGAAAGGATCAGAAAGAAGGAAGGACGAAGGAAGAGGTTAGAAAGAAAAATTTAATTACAATAATTAACTGAAGCTTGGGAGGCAATAGGAGCCATGAAAAAAAAAATAGTGGTTTGCATTGAAAAGGATTAAACACACACACACACATCTATGACACTTATTTCACGTGAAGCACATGAATGTTGTAAATATGAAAATTCTGACTAGGTCGGGAAACCAGAAACATTGGAGGTCCTTAGTGCTTGTGAGTGTATTATTTACTCAACTTCAGGGATAACTTAATTACAATACAGAAAAGCAGTATATGTAACTGGAGAGAAAAAAAAAACATTAAATGACTCAGCTTAAATAAAGGACTGAAAAACTATTAAATTATATATAATAATGGTATAGCCATTAACATAATTTGTCAATGATAAAAATAGGAACACAATTTATAGTAAAGTTTTTAAAAAAGATGACCTGGTTGGTAGAATACCATATAAGAATTTCTGGAAATATACAAATAAAAACAGTAAACAAATGCACATTCGGTTTTGTACAATAAAAAAAAATATTATTTAAAAAGAGACTCTGCAGATGTTTGAAAGAAAATCATATTAGAGTTAGGGCAGGAAATAATAATAATAATAATAATAATAATAATAATAATAATAATAATAATAATAATAAAAACTAGAAAAATGACAGCAACCACTGAAGATGAATATACTCGAAAATACTATGGAAAAATAAAGTACGCACGCACGCACATACACAAATACATAAAATTGTTCGTGCTGTTTTCAGCTTTATTCAGCTAATTCCCATTAAGAACTGGGGTGAACATAGACAAGTTGGAGCTGGGGAATTAAGGATGGATGTCCATCCTCTCTCTCTCTCTCTCTCTCTGATGATAATCTCCTTCTTCCTAATAATAAAATGGGGAAATTAATTCAATCCCTCCACTTAAATCAGCTTGTGAATAAAGCAACCCGTATCACCGCTAATTCCTCCAGCCTAATTGATCTTATAATTACCAATACACCTAGTTTTATAGTTCACCACGATGTCTTACCTTGTCCTGTAGGAGACCACGAGCTTCTAATAGGTACAGTTAATGTCAGGAAGGAAAAGAGACCGCCAATTGTTAAAACTTTCCGATCTCTTGAGAATTATTCTCAAAATTGTTTCTGCGACACTCTTCTTAATGAATACAACATTTTAAATTCAATACTAACTACAGATTGTGTAAATTATCAAGTTTCTACTTTTACTGATGTTTTTACGAGATGTTTAAATGAATGTGCCCCTCTTACAACCAAAGTCATGACACGCCCTCCTGCCCCGTGGATTGACTCTCAGTTAAAAGAGCAAATGAAAAGGAGAGATGACCTCCTAAGGCAATTTAAATCTGATAGACAAAACTCCGAGATGGAAAGAGCCTATAGAAGAGAAAGAAACCTTACTAAAACAATGTTGTCCGAAAAGAAGAAAAATCATTTCAGGGAAGAATTTTCCAAGTATAGGGGAAATATCAAAGGAACTTGGAATGTTATAAAAAGAATAATTCCTGCAAATAAGGAAATCTTAGAAAATTCTGACCTTCCCAGTGATAATGTGGAAAAGCGAGTGAATGATTTTAATAAGTATTTTGCTGAAATAGGTAAGTCCACATATGAAAAGTCCCAAGATAATAATGACTTGATTATTAATCAACCACATAATTGCCAGCCTCCAGCTGAAAGAAATATTATCAATAATTTTAGACCGCACCCAATCGATTTAGTCACACTTATTCTTATCATAAAGAACCTCAAACCAACAAACTCTTGTGGTTCCGATGGGATACAACTTCGCTTCCTAATTGACTCATTGCCAGTTACAGTATTTTTCATTTTAGTCATTGTTAATACATCCATTGTTACAGGCATTTATCCTAACCTCTGGAAGCATCCCTATATCATCCCCGTTTTTAAGAGTGGAGATACTAATAATGTTGAAAATTATAGGCCAATCTCTCTTCTCAGCATTCTGTCTAAAATACTTGAGAAGGTAGTTGCCACCCAGTTAATAAATTTCCTTGAATCAAATTGTCTATTATGTGAAGAACAACACGGTTTTCGGCCTAAACTTTCGACCGAGACGGCCCTACTTAAAATTACTGATAAAATTTATAGTAATATTGAAAATAAGAAAATATCACTTTTATTATTGTTAGATTTGTCTAAAGCATTTGACAGTGTACACCATCAAATTCTAATGAGAAAACTTTCCAAAGTTCATGTTGACTCATTTTGGTTCGAAAATTATCTGAAAGATCGAATTCAATCAGTTCGAATGGGCTCGACTCTCTCTTCTTCTTTAGATATCAGTTTTGGCGTTCCTCAGGGTTCAATTTTGGGTCCTCTGCTTTTCCTAATATATGTTAATGATTTACCTCAATTTATAAGAGATTGCCTACTTGTTATGTATGCTGATGGCACCCAGATTATGCTTACTGGTGACATTGATAGAATTCCTGAAATCTTAAAAAGGGCTGAAGATATATTAAACTGTGCCAAAAGTTATTTTAACAGTAATGGTCTTTTACTGAACGAAAATAAAACTAAATTTGTTATTTTTGGATCAAATCAATACCTGTCCCGCATTCCTGAGAACATCAGTATAAATTTCAACAATGTTTCACTCTTCCCATCTAATAAGGTTAAAAATCTAGGAGTTATTATGGACAGTACCATGACATTTAATTTTCATATCGATGAACTACATAAAAAAGTGAACGGGACCCTTATTTACTTGAACAGAGTCTATGAAAGATTCGAGCCTGATTGTAGGGTAATTGTAGTACAAACATTAATTTTAAGTATTCTCAACTACTGTCTGAGTGTTTGGGGTTCCACGACTAAGACCCAGATGTTACGAGTGAAAAGGCTCCAGAATTTTGCTGCAAGAGTTGCCATAGGGGGGTTGCATAAATATGATCACGTGACTCCCCTCTTTGAGAGATTGGGTTGGCTAAGGATGGACATGAAGTTCATATATAATATCTGTCTTTTAGTTTTTAAAATAAATCATGGAATATTACCGGAATGGCTCTTCTCATTGCCAACAGTTAATCAAGTGCGTATCAATAACGTCAACACCAGATATCAGAATTCTTTTTACGTGCCCAGAACTTCCACTGATATTGGGGCAAGAGCCTTAAATGTAATGGGCCCGAGACTTCTGTCTTTCCAAATTCTTATAACCTATCGTCATTCAAAAAGCGAATCTATCGTCATCTGAGGGCCTAATTCTCCATACCTCTAGGAGGTTCTCAGTACTTTGACTCTTTTTTCAGTCTGTCCTTTTCCTTTGTGTATCATTACCTCATCTCTGCCTTGTCCATAACCTTTTTATTTTCCTTTGTCTTAATGTTTTCTCGTGCCCGGGCATTTATCGATGAGGGTAGATTGTTGCCTGTCCTAGTGTCACACTACTTAAATATATATATATATATATATATATATATATATATATATATATATATATATATATATATATATATATATATATATATATATACTACTTAACTTTAAATCATTCGATCACTCCTGGCTCCCAGCCTTAAGTTCGATTCCCTGAGAAAGTTTACGAAGCATTATTTAGTCAGAATCTCGAGAGGGATAGAAATGGTGAGGGGTAGAGGGAATCCCACATGTGGCAGCTCTTGTCAACTCAGCATTAGTTAGAATTTAGCCACAATTAGAAGTGTTGGAGAGTCATAAGAGTAGCTGCAGGAGATCGAATTTGCTTAAAAAGAAAAAGAAAACATTAGTCTTGCAGTCGTCACATAAAATCACGTAAATAAATCAATAATATCCCCTCCAAAATAAATATCTTACACAAACATATCAACATCTTGTATAAAATCCTAGAATAAATAAATACGAAGAAGTGAATAAATTTATATATAAATAAATATATAAATAATTAAATAAATAAATAAATAAATAACCCGTGCCAAAATTCAACTATGAATATAAAGGTCCATAAATAAATACAAAAAAGTCCAATTCCGAGTCAGTGCATTCATATAAAGAAATGTTTTGGCTCTGTGTCTATTCCCAGCATTAGCAACACAAAGATCAAGATTTTTTCTTTTTTATTAGAAATGATCTCAACTCCTATACATATACATATAAATATAGACAGTGACAAGTACATACAATACACACAGTCTTACTTAATGACTGAGATAATTAGCAGATAATTTACAGAGTTAGTCAGGCCGATTAGCAACAGGTTCAAATACTTTTAAAACAATAATAATAATAATATAATAATAATAATAATAATAATAATAATAATAATAATAA
>JAXCGZ010013855.1:0-20000 GCA_037179515.1 Halocaridina rubra | reverse complement strand
GCCAAGGCCTTTATTGATGAGGGCAATTTTCTTGCCTGTCCTGGTGTCAAACTCATAAAAAATATAAATAAAGAAAAGAAATGCATCAATATATGAGATATTTCACCTTGTTGTCAGAAAAAAAACATATAAGTAAATACACAGACATATATCCCGAATTTAAAACGTGAAGGAATACATAGTCTCTTCAGTGACAACTGACAAGTTGTGAGTAAAAGAGACTGTGCCCTTGCAACACCAATATACACTCCAAGCATTAGTATATTAATCAAACAAATAATTTAAAAAGGGTGCTCCCACTTACTTTGAAAATCGACAACCATAATCATATCACATTAGACACCTGGAAATAATAATAATAATAATAATAATAATAATAATAATATAATAATAATAATAATAATAAAATCGTACACTCTAAATATTTTGCAAAAAAATATAATACAAAGTCTAGTCATATAACTTGACAAACTGCAGGTTCAAAATGCCCTCTCTGTCTGAATTTCTCAAATACATGACTATGAAACAGCATACATGTAAAGTCTTGAACTAATTTAAGTGTACAGACACTCCCCAACTTATGAACAATTTAGGTTCCAGAAGTATGTTCGTAAGTAGAATTGTTTGTAAGTTGTGTTTAAGCAAATAAAAATACTGTACAGTACATACATAGGCAGTACTGTACAGTACTAAGGCTAAAGACACTTAACTTCTACATTAAACATAAAGCATACAGTATTAATATATTTTAATGGTAATAATAATGTACTAGTACAGTACAGTTATACAGTAGTCGCCGTGGCTCAGTCGGTAGCGTCTCCGACTCTGAGGCGTCAGGTCGAGGGTTCGCGCCCCGCCACGGTCTGAGGTTAGCAAAGGCATGCACTCAGCGTAAGGATTACATCTGCCAAAACAAGTCCTTCGCAAGAAGGCAACCGTCCTAGCCCTTGGTTGATAAGGGAGTCCGTGACGTAAAACCGGGGGAACAGTACAGTTATACATACATTAATATATGGGTAGGTTTTTGTTCGTATCTGTTAATGTTAGTAAAGTAATTCGATTGCTGGTAAGTAGGGAAGCTTCTGTTTGCTGTGTATATGAATAATACTTATAATTACATTATCATTAGGTATACTTATAACTATGATTAGTTATAATGCAGTCTATAAAATGCATATACAAATACACCAGGGAGCTTAATTTTAATTAATTGTTTCCATTTTTTCTTCTTCCTTCGACCTTATTAATGCCACTGAATAGCAGGGTCGGCCGCTAGAGTCAACTTCCTCCACTTGTTCCTATCTCTTGCATCTCCCTCCCCACCATGCCCATCTATCTGATCCGCTGGTCCCCCACACTCCTTCTCCCTATCCCTGGCATGTTCTTAGCTCTCCAGATTCGTTCCTCCTCCCCTCTTCTTACTACATGGCCATAGTATCTCAGACGAGCTTCCCTAGCCTTCTCTATGACATTACAAATTCCACACATTCTTCTTATATCTCAACTCTCCCTCCTCTCCAGTAATGATATTCAAGCAATCCATCTAACCATCCTCATTTCTGTTCTCTCCAACAGTCCCTCCTCTCTCCTCCTAAGTGACCAAGCTCCTGCCCCATATAGCAGTACAGGCCTGACCACTGTCTTGTATATCTTCATTCTGAGTTTCAACGGCATTTTCTTTTCTAAGATAACTCCAGTCACTTCTTTCCACTTTCACCATGCTTCCCTCACTCTCTGTCTCACTGCTTTCTCAGTACCTCCCTCCTCTGTTAATACTGATCCCAAGTAGTTAAACTCACTGCTCTGACTTAGCACTGTACCATCTTCCATTTGGAGGTTTACCTCTTCCTGACCTCCTTTACTACTAACCATTAGCTCTGTCTTTCCTGGGTTTGCTTTCAATTCTTTCTTTTCGAGGGCCCGTTTCCATGCTAAAAACCTTTCTTGCAGTTTCCATTTCATTTCATGCTTATTTCTAATCGCATGTAAGTTTACTTTGGGCCCTATTGTTGTTTATGTTAATTTTCCTTTAAAAAAAAATATCCTAGCATAGTTCTGACAATAAGTGCATTCTAAAAGAGTGTGTAAGAGGAGGATAATGACAGTATGGAAGTCCTAACTTAATTATATACTTTTCATAATTATTCTTCAGTGATCTATACTTTCCTATTTAAATTCCTGATTAAAATAATATTTTCATATGGAACATCACTGGGAGATATTTCACAAGTTTTAGAAAACTTTATGGCACTCCTGAACCCAGTGTAACCGATGTAGGATCCAGCAAAGAGCTGTTCTGGTATTTGTACTTAACTATAAATTTTTTTCAGCAATATCTCAAAAACGCTTATAAATATACCTCTGCATTATATACATACATGCACACAAATACATAGTCCTGTTCCCCTTTGAATGAGATTGGCCGCACCAAGAAACACACGTTCACCGTAATCCACATATACCTCAACTACTCCTCTTAGCTCCTTGAGGCTAAAGGGGTACTGCATTCCCCCTCCTAACACCAGCCTCAGCTAGTTTACCCCCACTGCTTCATCACATGGCAACTCTCCTCACATCCATCCATCACAGTTCGCTGAGATAACAGGTGAAAGAAATCCCTTTGGCCAGTGTCACCTATACACAGTCTGTATACAGATACTCCCTAACTTACGAATGAGTTGGGTTCCAGAAGTCTGTTCGTAAGTTGTTTAGGTAAAAATAAGTACTGTACAGTACATACATAAGCAGTACTGTACAGTGCTTAGGCTACAAACACTTAACTACTACATAAAATACAATATTAATGAATCTTTCTATTTAGTATGTACAGTACTGTGCTGTATATATGTTGGTGAAGCATCAGAAAGGACTGCAATTATTACAAAAGGTTCTAGGATTCTTTGTTTTTGATATCCCCGCTGAAGAGAGTGATTGAGAGATTCTTCTCCCAAAGAGTTAATAGCTCTCTCCTCCAGAAATGTCTTCAACAATGAAATACCTTTTGTCTAGGAATATGAACTGAAGACACTTTTGCAGAAAAGCGTCTCCAGGAAAGATTGTTTTGTACTTGGTGTGTCACACTAATGCTTCACCAACATGTGATATATCCAGAGTTTTCTTCACTACCATTCAATTTTTTCAAACCTTGGAAAATCACCAGGGCATAGCAAGTACACAACAATCTTTGAAGAAGACATTCTTGCAAAAGATGCTTGAACCTCTTTGGAAGTGGAACTTCCTGGCTTTCGTCTTTTTTCATGAGATTTGTTTTCATCAAGGAATACAATGGGTAAGTTTTTAGTTCGTATCTGTGAATGTTCTTAACTTGGTCGTTTGTAAGTAGGGGAGTATCTATATACAGAACACTTCAAAGAGGAAAATTCATAAACAAATTTTGCGAAAAACAACATAGTTTGACAGTTTAGGATTTGGTGAGAAAAGAAAAGCGCTCTACATATATTAATGCCAAGCTTTAGGAAAGATAAATTTATATATTTTCATTCCAGAGATCATGCTTATTACCATCATCAATGGTCTGTCATTCCTTCAGCCATACCTATTACATCTAATGAATTTCCAGAAGCAAGAAAAAGAAAGACACCAATTACATAATCAACAAGTCAGTTTTAGATAACTTCTTAAGGATACTGATGGACTGTGGGTGAGCTGAAGGTCCAAATTCTGGTAGGAAGACAATTATGGACAATGAAACCTTGGTTATCGAATGCCTTTGATCTTGAATAATTCAGTTTTTGAACTTTGTTTCAGACCAAAAAGTTATTTACTTCACGAAATTTGCCTTTGAACACGAATGGCAGGTTACGTGATACCGCTGCTCCGTACAGATCACTTAGTGAAGTTGCAGTGCCTCTCCTTGAATATCATTACGTCTTTAGAACAAATAAGCCACCATGGGACCAAAGAGGGCAAAAGATAATGTGTAAATGAAAAGGAAAGTGGTTATAGCCACGACAGATGTGGTACAAGAATCATAGCCACACATAAAAATGTCATTCATAACTGTGAGCTTGACAAGAAATTCAGTAAGGCAAAATCAACGATATGTAGTTTTCTCAAACATAGAGAGACAATCAAAGGACTTGATGTTGTAAAGGGACTGAAAGCTATTTGTAAACAAAGATAGCAGTGAACTGAGCAATATCTATCCCCTTCTTTTCTTAACCATTTTTTACTTACCCCCATCAACTCTCCTCCATGTAGATTATAAAGGTTGTACTAAGCAATCATCTGGGGTCTATGAATGGATGAATCCATTTTACATTTATTCCTATGGGATATATTGCTTTGGATATGGAACTTTTGATATTCAAACCAATTTCAGATATGTCTAAGATAGAAAACCAGGTTCCACTGCATTTCATTATTACATGTATGAAAGTGTATACTGTATCTGGAATATAGGTGCCTTGAGTACAATGTGAATAATACTGTTAAGACATGCAATGAGAGAATTATACAAACAGTACAAAGAACATGACTTAAGATAGAAAACCAAGGTTCCACTGCATTTTATTATTTACATGTATGAAAGTGTATATACTGGAATATAGGTGTCTTGAGTACAATGTGAATAAAAGCTATTAAGAAATGCAATGAGAGAATTATACAAAGAGTAAAAAAGAGTATCAACAATCAGTAATTTTTGTTTGCTTCTTGCTCAAGCAGTCAGAACAGTCAAGAACTCCATATCTGCAGTGTTGGATTATGAATGTGTAGTAGGTTCTATTCCTGGTCAGTTGTGCATAAAAAAAGAAAGGAAAAACTGAGCTATGGCAATTAATCGAGCTCTAATCTATGAATCTAAGGTCCAGTAATATAAAGTAAATTGAACATACAGTATATTTTTTGTGTTCCGGTTTTACGTCACGGACTTCCTTTTCTACCAAGGGCTAGGACGGTTGCCTTCTCGCGAAGGACTTGTTTTGGCAGATGTAATCCTTACACTGAGTGCATGCCCTTGCTAACCTCAGACCATGATGGGGTGCGAACCCTCGACCTGACGCCTCAGAGTCGCGGACGCTACCGCTTGAGCCACTAATGTTTCAATTTGCTTTACTACTTTCTTTGTCAAAACGAATACTTTATTATATTTAAGAAGGACTCAGCAAGGCCTTCAATACATCTTACTTCAATTTACTTTATTTTGTTTTGATTTTGCTTAAATAAAGATATTAGTGTACAGAATAGATAGTCAAAAATTGTTTCACAAAGAACCCGGGAATAAAATAAAAGAACTTGTAGGCGCTGCACTTCAAATGTTCGTAAAGATACCACATAACCATGATACAAGATGGTTAGCCATGAATGTAATACAAGAATTAGAGCAATAAAAATTTATACCAATTTCTTATTTACTTACAAGATCTGGGGTATTGCGGGTGAATAGTTCCTTAACTATCTCCACCCCCATCTCCCTTATCACTTCATAGTCACCTAACATAGGACACAGGGAATGTGAGAGTAGTACAGTGTATTTATTCTTCCTCATTGAAAGAGTAATAATAATAATCAGACTTTTTACTTTCAAAATAGTACCATATCCATTTCTTTGAAATAAAAAAATATATTCACCATACACTGCTCATTTCTTCCATTAGCTGTTGAGTAGGCAAGAATTAAACTTTTGGGAGGTAAAGACTGTCAGCCTCCAGCAACACAAATACAGTATAATGAAATCAGAATTTTTAGTGCTATTATAGTATGAACCCTACCTCGCTATTGATATTCTATTGTGCTATAACCTAAGCAGGTTAGGTAAGGTGAAGTTAGTTTGGTAAGGTTATAACACACGACAGACAGTGAGGTAGATGTCATAGGCTACTCTAATAGTACCAAATTTTATCTTCTTCAGAAATATGCTTTATAAATGTGAAGAGTCTTTTAAGCATGAACTAGTAATGAAGCCACATCCATAAAAGAAGTATCAAGGCAGCGAGGAACTACAGTCTATCCTTCTCTATTTTGACTTACTTTCTAGGCTGCTTTGTAATAAGAAGACATGTAATGGTAGGAGCAATGATCAACTCATCCTCTATAACTTTATTCACTTCCCAAAACAATAAACCTTACTATCCTCCATGAGGCATCATCAGCAATATACTTGGAAAAAAATCAAATTAAGAATCTAGTTTTTTCTGATAGTAAGACATTATTGACAAAAACAGAAAGTATATTTAAGTAATTTCATGTTTTAATAATATGCTCTGATATGAGATTTCCTCAGTGTATTTTTTCAAGTTTCTAAATACAAATTTTGAAGAAGCCAAAGAGAATGTGAAAATTTAGTGCATTTACTCTTTAATTCTTCTTCTAAGCTGTGGAGCATTCAGCATATGAGTGCCCAATTGGCAATAAGACTAAATATGCACAAATACACACACCAAAGATGGAAAGCTAGCTATAAATGGGCTGAGCAAAATAAGAGGCGAGAGCTTTAAAAAATAAATAAATAAATAAATAAATAAATAAATAAAAAAATCATAAAACATACAAAACTGTGCACAGGCATACAATTGGCATGCTAAAGGAATATCACTTCAACTAACAAGACTGGATGCTTTTATTTGGCTACAAATCCATCCTGTTAACCAATTTGCATTGAAGATCAAGACTTATCAAAACTTGTATAGAGAGTCACAATTAGCATACAGCAGCTATTTTCACCTTCTATATCACTCATAATCTCTGTGGATATGCTCCCTAACCTAATCATCTAAGACATTATTTTTACCGACACTCAGAACATTCTATCAAGTAATGTTTTACTACTTCACAGTGTTACTGAGTTATACAGAAGTTATAGCCAACAATCAATTTCAGCTCAAACTCTCTTATCAAACAGCCAAAATTTCCAATGCAGCTAAACCTTCTATCATTAACAGGTTCCCTTTAAATACTATGAACATAAAGAAAAAATTTTCATCTGAGAGTCTTTTGAGGTAAAATGAAGTAGGAATAATTTGGTACATCAAATCTTCTTAGACTTTAGTAGCTCAATAATGTATCGTAAAATGTTAATCACGAAAGCTTCCTCAATTCAGTATAAACATATAAATCCTCTACATTCTCAATTAAAAAAAATAGTCTGGATAATGGAGAATTCAACAGGATACAGTAATTATTCACCTACATTTAGAAGTAATTCTACTTCATTAGCTCCTTGTACAAATAAATAAGTAGCCACTTCACAAAAGTACTTTATGTGCAGGTAAGTTTCCCTCTTACTAATCCAACATACTAGAGCGTATAACACAAACTCTGCATAAATCAAAGGTATCACAAAAACAAATAAATTAAATAATTTTTTCCTTATGATGTAATATCCTGATGAAGCTAATAAATTTTACCCATATGGTAGCATATATTTCAAAAGCCTTTCACAATAATGTATACTACCCATTTAAGACGTCCAGAAGAGAAATCTACGAAAACATGAAAAAATTATGGGAGACTATTACAAAATAAAAGCTACATCATAATATTGTACACTTTCTTTCCTAAGTTCACTGTTACTGAGCAACACTAAGTAAAAATAAGCTTTTGAATCAAGTAACACCAATGTAAATGCACCAAAAACTACTCCCTTTTGTGACAGCATCATTATTACTAATTTCAGTTTACTTAGCCTATGCACTATATACAAACAGAAACAGTGACGTAACCCACCCAACCAACACATAAAAAATCAAAGCAACACTAATCAGAACTCCAGAAATGTCTTAAAGTCTGCAAAATTACTTAGTTTCAAAAACAGAAAGCAATTATTTATTTCAAACTGATATCCATTCAATGCTGAAACTGACATCTCTACAAAACATGCATTAACAGAAAAATAAAACTAAATCTTATAATACAAAAACAGAGGAGGTTAAATGAAGACAACTATTAAAATCAATATTTAACAATTTGGTCTGAAGAGTTTGTGTAAGTCAGCAATATGTATAATAACCTAACTTTAATCCATACCAACAGTGGGAAGGCTTGGTAGATATTTTCAGGTTATGTGGTGTTAATACACATTAAAAACTTCAATAAACTGGCTTATCCCAAAGATTCCTACCACAATATTATTAGATGATTGATATTTATATTTTTCCTGATCACAGAGTGCCACTTACGAAATAGTGTCTTATTAAAGGTACTTTTCTTTTTTACAGATTGCAAAACAAGATATACTTTTCCTTTTCTAATATTGGTTTACAAAGGGTACTACTTTTAAAAGAAAAATTTAGGGTTGTCAAGTAAACATCCTGACGGTGACAGTGCAAAATACCTCTCACATAAGCTACCATTGTTACAGGTTTAGCCCCAAAACAAGTTTTCTTACCGTAGACAAATACTTAGCAATATGGTGCAATGTTACTAACCACTGCTAACTGTGTGCTATAGAGGGTGGTACATAACTTCTCGCTAAGGGGAAAGGGAAAAAGTTCAAAGCATTTTGTATATTTTCTAACATTATTCTTCATTGTTTTCCACGTACAATTAGCTTATTGGCTAGCCCCTATGGCTTCCAAAGTTGAAGACAGTGAATTGATTTGTGCTGTTAACCAATTCGAGCAAATGGCCAAGGAAGCTGGGCTACCTTCATAACATGAAAGTAAATTGCCAGAATGGAACATTGGGTTACTGAAAATTGGTGGAAGGTATATGACAAAGCCTACATGACCCTTGGCTATGCTCCACAAGAAAAACTTCCAAAGATGTACAATCTAATGTTTCAGCAATACTTTAATGTAATTGTTCTGCACTATTATTCTTTGCTTTATATCCTATCATAAGGTAATGCATTAACTTATAGATGCTATTAATTGCATGTTAATCTATGGTTTATGCAGATTTCAGATGGAAAGCTACATACTGTATCAGTATGGTCCACGTACAGTATAGAAGGAAAAATAACTAAGGTGAGAGGGGCAAGACAGCCCCTCACAACTGACTTTTCCAACCTATATGATTAGCCACTAATCAGCTAGGCTAATGGTATGATTAGCCACTAAGCACCTAGGCTAATGGTTAAGAATTTTATAGCAAATAAGGACACTTCATGCTAAATTTCCATGATATATTCATGGTAGTTATATTTCGTTACTATTTACTTCCAGGTCAAGCACTAGTGCTACTATCCAGTGTAAGGTCACAATGTCCATAGACAACATTTAGAACGGGTTATTATAAGAAATAATCCGTAAATTTAACCTATTTTGGAGTCAACGGTGGTTAAAAGAAGACCGTTACCATTTTTTAAAACAATAATATATTTTAAGTATATCTGAGTGAGAAAGAGCTTGAGTGAAAATAGGTTTTAGTTATGTTAGCTATACATACTTAACAGCAGCCAGTTCCAGGTTTAATGAAAACGTTAGTAGCTTGCAAAAACAAAATATTAACTCGTTTCAAATTAGAATACGTTATAGTGAAAATAGGTTTTGTTCATTAGTTATAGCCAATTTTACAGAGGCCAATTACAAGTTACAGCTTTACAAGTGAAACAAAAAATGAATATTGAAGTAAAAACTGCTAAAAGATGTCGTAATGATTTAAAAAAAAATACATATCCAGCTTCACATCTACGGTTAATCCTATTTTCTTTACGATAAACTTTTCCCTCAATGCAGCCAGCCAGACCCCTGTTAAAGAGTGCACCCCGACCCTGCCAACATCTACGGAACCCGAATGACCCCGACCCTGTTTTGGGTGATTAAATCCAATAAATAATTAAATAATGTACTTACGTGTATGACATAGCTGTCAAATCCTTTCGTTTCAATTCTAATTTGTTATTAGTGTCCACGAGCAAGAATAAAATAACCTGCGACACACCTCCACCACAAACGTAAACAAACTAACCTCCTCCTCCATAACCTCTGCCTAAAAAAAAATTAATAATAATAATAATCAACATTAGATTTAGAACTTCATAAAGTAAGATTTCGATGTGCAATAAATAATTTATTAAAATAACATTTATACTCTGATATATAGTGAGAGTATTATCCAAAATTAAGTAAACGAAATAATTGGCAAATTATTCTGAAAAACTATAAGAAATGGTTATTATATAAAATAGGTAAAAATTACTCCTTCTCCATGTACAAAAATTCCTTATATTATATTATTTTGAATCAAACTATAGACCCTCAAATAAAATCAACTAAGGTTCTATACATAAAAATTATCAGTATAAAAATGATAGAGAACAATACCAAAATGACTCATTGGGTCATAATTCCCACATCACGTACGCAGAAAACAAAGTGGCATCGTGATTACCTAATTGTGTTAACAGGAAAGAGCCTTATGCTTGCAACTCGTTTTTTTTTTTTTTTTTTTTTTTTTGCATTTATTAACATTCTCATATTAGAAAGAAATATCATGTAATATGTTCACGCCTCAAAATTCTTTCTGCTCAAGGTTTCTCATAAACAGAATAAAATTCATTACTACGCAGAAACGTCATAAAAAATGAGGTTTATTTCAGCTGAAAAGCGATGAGCAAAGTATTAACACAATTTTGACAATCCTGATATATGCATGGCAGGCAACACTGTAGTTTAAATAAGTTTCCAAAATATAGTATAGCTATAAATATCTGACGCTTTTTTATTTTTTCGTACATACATATGTGTAGTATATGGATATATGTGTGTGATGAAGTTAAGAATCTTGATCGGGGGTGTGTTAGAAAATAACTAAAATAAGACTATTAGATGATATGAGTATGTGAAAAGACGATCAAAATTATAATAATAAAACTGATTAAGCGTGTCCTTTGATGGAATGAGAGAAGGGGTAAGCTTTCAAGAAAGACACTGACACAAAAACGTGTTAGTACTGTATGGAATACCAATACCAGAGATGATTACTTAATTAGAAATAAAAGTATATATATATATATATATATATATATATATATATATATATATATATATATATATATATATATATATATATATATATATATATATATATATATATATATATATATATATATATATATATATATATATATATATATATATATATATATATATATATATATATATTAGTCTCACCAGCTCCTTGGATGCTTCTGGTAATTTTAATTCGACAATTTATCCGACCATAAGCGCCTCCATCTTTCTTCTCATTGCCTGCTGCCAAACATCTCTCAAAGCTCGTTTCTTTCCCCCTCACAACTTCATATATTCAGATAGTTACTAGGGTTCTGGTTAGAGTTTTCCTACCAGAGCATCTCACTCGTCACGAAATTGATGCTCTCACTTGTCACGAAAGTGACGCACAAAGGGGTATTCCCAATCCCTGCACTTCGCCCAACCGAGTCGTTTATTTTTTTACAACAAAGGTAAAATCATGACACACGCGTACATTTGTTTTCTGTCCAAGAAGAAACAAAATTCGGAGTAAGAGATAGGCGATAAGCTAGTGGTTGATAGAGGATGCTCTGTTCTTCACGTGTATGGATTGCACTAATCACTATATGTAATATTAATGGGTGATCTTGAGAATAGGTAATAATATGAATCGAGGCATTTTGCAAACAGAATTCATTAATTTCATCCCTTTTTTAACCATTGTTAATGTTTTATGTACACTGGTGAAGTGTCTTCATGCTCTTTGTTCGAATCCTTGTCAGGAGCATGGATATACTCTAGATTACACGTATGATAGTGTTATCTAATATTTTACATTCCTTCCACCAAAAGGAATATTAAATTTGAAAAGAACCACAACTTCGCTAAACGGGTTTTTACTAATTTTGAGTATTCATTGGTAGCTGGTAATGGTTTATGTACATTTGCCGACTGCCTTTGTTCATATTAAATTTAAGTATTAAATATGCATTAGGAACAATGATGTATTGTCCTGTGCTGTACGCTCAAATTCTGGGCAGCAGCAGTTTAAATTCATCTCTAACTATTCAGTTTAATTATATATATATATATATATATATATATATATATATATATATATATATATATATATATATATATATATATATATATATATATATATATACTGGATGTATATATATATATATATATATATATATATATATATATATATATATATATATATATATATATATATATATATATATATATATATATATATATATATTTATATATATATATATATATATATATATATATATATATATATATATATATATATATAATTTTTTTTTTGACACCAGGACAGGCACACAAACATAAAAAAACTGCTTTCATCAATAAATGCCTGGGCACAAAGATAACATTATGACAAAGGAAAAGAAAAAGGCTATGGACCAAGCAGAGATGAGGTAATGATATTTATATCACCTCATTTGAATGTACAACTGTAATTCCTCTGAAGATAAGTAATATACTGTACTTGAAAACATTAACGATCCAAAAATTTCCTTCCGCAATATTAATTACATATTCAGAATATTCACGTGCTTACCTTGACATAGAATCATATATTATATATAAAAATATATATACATATATATATATATATATATATATATATATATATATATATATATATATATATCTAATAAATATATATATATATATATATATATATATATATATATATATATATATATATATATATATATATATATATATATATATATATATATATATATATATATATATATATATATATATATATATATATATATATATATATATATATATATATATATATATATATATATATATATATATATATATATATATATATATATATATATATATATATATATATATATATATATATATATATATATATATATATATATATATATATATATATATATATATATATATATGCCATATTCCCCCTTGCAAGGTGGGTGGCCGAGCCAAGAAATGCAGATTCATCATGATCCACACATACCTCAACCACTCCTTGAGGATAAAGGGTTGCCACGTCTCTCCCCCTTCCACCCTGCCTGGGTGCCCACAAGGTAGGTGTGCAAAGATATTCTACATGAGCCCCGACTGCTGCAGCTGGTTTACCCCCACCGCTTCATCACATGGCAACTCCCCTCACACCCGTCCATCACAGTTCACTGAGCTAGCAGGTGCGAGAAATCCCTTTGGGACGCATCATAAATTAACATTCTTCCTCCACTCAATTCCTATCTCTTGCATGCACTCTTCCCTGTTCCACTGACATTCCACGTGCATTCAATGCTCTATTCACAACATCCATCCATCCCATTCGACACGTCTCCAATCACTTCTGCACTCCACACACACTTCACTATTCGTTCATCACTCATCCTTTCAAAGTGTCCAAACCAACTCAACACTCTCTTCTCTCCAACACTCGTTCTCAGCCTGACATCCTAATTTTTTACTCTATCTATTCTAGATACACCAATCATACCTCATCTCCATTACATTCAACTTCTTCCTTTCATCCTCTCTTGCATTCCAAGTCTCTGCTTCATACAATACTGTCAGCACAATCATACCTGTATATATCCTTCTCTTTGCATTCATTCCAAATATCTATTTCTCATTACACTTTTCAACCCACCTAGACATTTACTTGCTTCCTTCATTCTGTGATTTACCACTACATCCACTCTTTGATACATGCGATCCCAGATACTTACAACTTTCAACTTCTTCAAGCAACTACCCATTCACTCTGCCAACATTTAGACTCTCAGTGCATCTCATGACTTTACTTTTACCAATATTCACCGCAACTTCCTTCTTTCACGCACACTAATAAACTCAGTCACTAAATGACTCAATTCTATATATATATATATATATATATATATATATATATATATATATATATATATATATATATATATATATATATATATATAATTTCACCTAAATACATTATGAACTCTCACCTCTTACATGCATTTTGTCATCCACGTCAGAGAAGCCTCACTCATTTATTCATGTTTCCTAAACTAACCTCTACTCAAAGCAGCTGCTTCCTATGAAAAATGTAGAAATTTCATGTGCTTCCAATAGCATTTTGTTTACTCTTGATCTAAGTTATCACATCCTCATATAATTTCTAAAATCCATCTTGGGCACCTAAACCTTTAATACAGCAATAATTCTTAATTCAAGCACCTCTACAAGATACCTAGCACCCAGAAAAGCCTACACTTCTTTCCCATTTTCATACTTCACATTTCCACCCTTTGACTATCATCTCTTGCCTTACTGTTCATCACCAAATATCAAAAACCAGCATGTTATACCATGCAATCCCCAAAATAATTCTCTCTCTATTTCTCCTTGATTTTTGTCATAATATAATAGTCTTTTTGTTCATGTTCAGTATTCCTGCTCTTCTATTAATTTTATGAAACCTTGGGCTGGCCCTTACGTGATAACTTTTTAGGTTGAAACATTTATTGTACCGAGACAGGTTCTTCAAAAATGATATCAACAAAAAACCGTAGCTAATTTAAAAGATATGATGGGCTATTCTCTTCATGTTAACAACTGAAAACGTTATTCAAAACATTACTAGTTTTCTTCAGCTAAGTTATATTTTGAATTACAAAAACAGTAGCACTGCTAAGAAACCAACATTTTTTGTTGCTGATGGCTAAATTAAAACTTTTCCCCTTAACCATGCTTTTGGTCAGTTTTTCTAACTATTAATTTATGTATGACTTTAAAATATTACAATTCTGATAAACGTAAATTTCTTTTTTTCTGCATATACTGTACTGTATATGAAACTCAATGCAAAAATAAATATCGTGATGACTTACATTACAAAGAACCATTAAATAATCACTTATTCACATGATTCTTAATAAAATTAAACATTACAATAAAAGAAAGGAAATTCTGTAATTTTATAAGCAATATTTTAATTACAAAAATTTTATTAACCAGTCTCTATAATTCAAAATAAACATAACCATATCAATTTTTACGCTTTTTCTGCAACATCTTTTCAGCAGCTTCTTTTGCTTCTTTCTTTCTCTTCTCGACTTGCGACACCATCTGGTTATCCAGGTCCTTCCTTTTATGTCTTCGCAACTCTGCATTCACAAACTGTCTGGTCTCTTTTCTTCTAAGAACCTTATATAGCTTTTTCTTCTTCCTGGGAATCATGGACACTGCAAGTCTATACTGCTCCTGATCTTCTTTAAATGCAGCTTTGCTCTTCCTTCTCAACTGACTGCCAGGAGTCACACTCATCTCAGCGAGAATCTTCTCCTTCTCTGGATCATGTTCCTCCTCTGTAAGATTAACACACAAAAATATTTTATATTTGCACTACAAAAATCTACATTTCTTCTTCAGATGCAAAACTTGTTTACTCTTATACCAGTCTCAGCCCATGAAAGTTACATCCCACCACTGCAATCTTATAAATACTGGTGAGCTCATAAAACCTACTAATATAGCAGGTGACACCAGACAATATATGCTATTAAAATTCCATTAGCATTAGAAAGTACTTTAGCAAAATGATACAAATCACCAAAGGATATGATCTGGAAAGTACATGGCCAGGAATTCATCCATGTAAGGAAGAGAATTAGAAAACAATGTTATAATACTGACTTATAACTCAGTAGCAGTAAAAAAAAATTATATATATATATATATATATATATATATATATATATATATATATATATATATATATATATATATATATATATATACACACAGTGTTACCCCGGTTATTTGCGTTTCTTGGTTCGAGTTCTCACTCTATCGCGGTTTTTTTTTGGATAAATTATTATTTTATTTTATGGGTATACGCAAAAATATTAAAATATTGAAATTTTTTTTTTTCAGTATTTTCATTTTTTTATTGGAAATGTCAATTTACGTTGCTTTCTGTTATTTATAATGTAAAGGGTGTTTTTTTAACAGTGCAGGGAGGGTTTATACAGTCTGTAAACGAAAAAATAATTGTAAATAAGTATGTGTGTCACGTCATCATCACCTCATTCATCGTAATTTTATCTATCACTTTCATAAAAATTACGTTGCGTGCTGTTATTTATAATGTAAAGGGTGTTTTTTTAACAGTGCAGGGAGGGTTTATATAGTTCGTAAACAAAAAAATAATTGTAAATAAGTATGTGTGTCACGTCATCATCACCTCATTCATCGTAATTTTATCTATCACTTTCATAAAAATTTACGTTGCTTGCTGTTATTTATAATGTAAAGGGTGTTTTTTTAACAGTGCAGGGAGGGTTTATACAGTACGTAAACGAAAAAATAATTGTAAATGAGTATGTATGTCACGTCATCATCACATTCACGGTAAGTTTTCCTATCACTTTCATATAAATTTACGCTTGCATGCTGTTATCTATGAAGTAAAGGGTGGTATGTTAACAGTAAAGGGACAGTTTATACAGTGTAAACGTAAAAATATATTAAAATATCTATGTACATATAGGCTGATCCTACTTCGCGGATTTCCTGGTTCGTGCCGGGTCCCGGAACCGAAATACCGTGATAAGTGAGGCAACACTGTATATATATATATATATATATATATATATATATATATATATATATATATATATATATATATATATATATATATATATATATATATATATATATATATATATATATATATATATATATATATATATATATATATACAGTGTTACCCCGGTTTTTCGCGTTTCTTGGTTCGCGTTCTCACTCTATCGCGTTTTTTTTGGGATAAATTATTATTTTATTTTATGGGTATACAATATTAAAATATTGAATTTTTTTTTTTCAGTATTTTCATTTTTTTTATTGGAAATGTAAATTTACGTTGCTTGCTGTTATTTATAATGTAAAGGGTGTTTTTTTAACAGTGCAGGGAGGGTTTATACAGTTTGTAAACGAAAAAATAATTGTAAATGAGTATGTGTCACGTCATCATCACCTCACTCATCGTAATTTTATCTATCACTTTCATAAAAATTTACGTTGCGTGCTGTTATTTATAATGTAAAGGGTGTTTTTTAACAGTGCAGGGAGGGTTTATACAGTACGTAAACGAAAAAATAATTGTAAATGAGTATGTGTCACGTCATCATCACCTCATTCACCGTAATTTTATCTATCACTTTCATAAAAATTTACGTTGCTTTCTGTTATTTACAATGTAAAGGGTGTTTTTTTAACAGTTCAGGGAGGGTTTATACAGTACGTAAACGAAAAAATAATTGTAAATGAGTATGTATGTCACGTCATCATCACCTCATTCACTGTAATTTTATCTATCACTTTCATAAAAATTTACGTTGCTTGCTGTTATTTATAATGTAAAGGGTGTTTTTTTAACAGTTCAGGGAGGTTTATACAGTACGTAAACGAAAAAATAATTGTAAATGAGTATGTATGTCACGTCATCATCACCTCATTCACCATAATTTTATCTATCACTTTCATAAAAATTTACGTTGCTTGCTGTTATTTATAATGTAAAGGGTGTTTTTTTAACAGTGCAGGGAGGGTTTATACAGTACATAAACGAAAAAATAATTGTAAATGAGTATGTATGTCACGTTATCATCATCATCACATTCACGGTAAGTTTTCCTATCACTTTCATAAAAATTTACGTTGCTTGCTGTTATTTATAATGTAAAGGGTGTTTTTTTAACAGTGCAGGGAGGGTTTATACAGTACGTAAACGAAAAAATAATTGCAAATGAGTATGTATGTCACGTCATCATCACCTCATTCACCGTAATTTTATCTATCACTTTCATAAAAATTTACGTTGCTTGCTGTTATTTAAAATGTAAAGGGTGTTATTTTAACAGTGCAAGGAGGGTTTATACAGTACGTAAACGAAAAAATAATTGTAAATGAGTATGTATGTCATGTCATCATCACATTCACGGTAAGTTTTCCTATCACTTTCATAAAAATTTACGTTGCTTGCTGTTATCTATAATGTTAAGGGTGATTTTTAACAGTGCAGGGAGGGTTTATACAGTACGTAAACGAAAAAATAATTGTAAATGAGTATGTATGTCACGTCATCATCACATTCACGGTAAGTTTTCCTATCACTTTCATATAAATTTACGCTTGCATGCTGTTATCTATGAAGTAAAGGGTGGTATGTTAACAGTACAGGGACAGTTTATACAGTGTAAACGTAAAAATATATTAAAATATCTATGTACATATAGGCTGATCCTACTTCGCGGATTTCCTGGTTCGTGCCGGGTCCCGGAACCGAACTAATGCGATAAGTGAGGCAACACTGTATATATATAATTATTTTATATATATATATATATATATATATATATATATATATATATATATATATATATATATATATATATATATATATATTATATATATATATATATACCAAAGGCATATATAAAATAAGTCTTTAATCTTAAACATTTGCTCATAGTCACACTTCTGCCTACTGCACATTGTGAACAAGATCAAATCACTCCCAAATTATACTCTGTTACATGCTTCTTATCACTCCTGTATGTCAAGGTCTCTTTTGGAATAATATTACACAACGTCTCTTTACTACTTCTTTGGAAACCCTCTTATAAATATCTTACAAAGTGTTCAAGCTGGATAAGCAATCTCTTCATAAAAATATTCCTGGTCCCACACATTTCTTTAATTCTCACAATTCACCACATGGAACAACTCAACTTAAAACATTCTTTTAGAACACTTCAATTTTATATTGAGCCATTGTATTCAGCTCAATATTTACTTGCATACAATACTGAGAACAAAATTATTCCATCAAGCAATGAAAACTTGGTGGATATGATAATGCTCTCTCATTTAGTACCCTACTAAGTGCCTCGTCACTTCGCCTCCTCTCCTGCTCTCCATTCTATATTTATTCCCTAACTACCATCTGCTAAAATATAACTCTCCATTATCTGATACTGTCATATTTCTCAAGGAACAGGTGATGGGGGAATATGAATTCCACACCAAAATTACTACACTGTCGTCAGAGAAAAATGAAACAGCCCATTAAAAAATACATAAATATAAAAGTATATAATATTAAAGCTTCACACACACACAAATATCCTATGAATTACCACTAGGATGTAGGCCTTTGAGTACATTCATAAATTAAGGAACAACCCACAGTCATATATATATATTACACTTAAAGATTGAGGCATACAAGGTATATATACAGCCACGCCATCCATCTAATTGCATTCAAGTTTCATTAGAAAAACAATCTTAAAACTGAAAATGTATCAAAAAATATACATATAAATAAATACCAGCAATCTGTTGCTGTTTCCCTGATTCCAATTTCTCTTCCTTTTTATCCTCCTCCTCTTCTTCCTTAACCTCTTTCTCTTCTTGATCTTCTGCATCTTTATCACTGTCGTTCCCCTCTTGGTCACTCTTTTCTTCCTCACCAAAGGCGTGCACTGGTATCTCACCCCTTTGCATAGCCTCCAGCCTCTCTTTTTCAGGTGGAACATACAGGTCATTGACAATCTCAAATGGTGAGAGGTGAGGAGGCAGCGTTACTCCCGGGAAATAATCCTGAACTGGAAGTACCATTCGTGCATTGATGCAGTCATACACCCATTGGGGTTGGATATAATACCTGCAATTTATAGACAGAGGGATAAATTAATACAGAATCCTTACACATATCTCATTTATACAAAGCATGAGAATACATATTAATCAGAAAAAAAATATTTATTCATGTACAAAAAGTGTGTTAAAATCTGCTATAATAACAACATCTATAGGTATACGCCAAGGAGCTCCTACGAGCTGCATTTTGTTTGTCATTTATATGGATAAAATGGTGAGAATGATTAAAGAAAAAGTGAGAATTGATGGCTTTTGGGAAATTTACATACTCTTTTAATGATGGATGACACGGTGATTGTAAGTACATCTCGTGAAAAGTGCATATCAAAACTTGAGGCTCTATTAGATTATTGTAATGCTTATGGTATGGTGATTAATGAAAAG
>JAXCGZ010013854.1:45000-49964 GCA_037179515.1 Halocaridina rubra | reverse complement strand
ATATATAATATATATATATATATATATATATATATATATATATATATATATATATATATATATATATATATATATATATATATATATATATATATATATATATATATATATATATATATATATATATATATATATATATATATATATATATATATATATATATATATATATATATATATATATATATATATATATATATATATATATATATATATATATATATATATATATATATATATATATATATATATATATATATATATATATATATATATATATATATATATATATATATATATATATATATATATATATATATATATATATATATATATATATATATATATATATATATATATATATATATATATATATATATATATATATATATATATATATATATATATATATATATATATATATATATATATATATATATATATATATATATATATATATATATATATATATATATATATATATATATATATATATATATATATATATATATATATATATATATATATATATATATATATATATATATATATATATATATATATATATATATATATATATATATATATATATATATATATATATATATATATATATATATATATATATATATATATATATATATATATATATATATATATATATATATATATATATATATATATATATATATATATATATATATATATATATATATATATATATATATATATATATATATATATATATATATATATATATATATATATATATATATATATATATATATATATATATATATATATATATATATATATATATATATATATATATATATATATATATATATATATATATATATATATATATATATATATATATATATATATATATATTATATATATATATATATATATATATATATATATATATATATATATATATATATATATATATATATATATATATATATATATATATATATATATATATATATATATATATATATATATATATATATATATATATATATATATATATATATATATATATATATATATATATATATATATATATATATATATATATATATATATATATATATATATATATATATATATATATATATATATATATATATATATATATATATATATATATATATATATATATATATATATATATATATATATATATATATATATATATATATATATATATATATATATATATATATATATATATATATATATATATATATATATATATATATATATATATATATATATATATATATATATATATATATATATATATATATATATATATTATATATATATATATATATATATATATATATATATATATATATATATATATATATATATATATATATGTATATATATATATATATATATATATATATATATATATATATATATATATATATATATATATATATATATATATATATATATATATATATATATATATATATATATATATATATATATATATATATATATATATATATATATATATATATATATATATATATATATATATATATATATATATATATATATATATATATATATATATATATATATATATATATATATATATATATATATATATATATATATATATATATATATATATATATATATATATATATATATATATATATATATATATATATATATATATATATATATATATATATATATATATATATATATATATATATATATATATATATATATATATATATATATATATATATATATATATATATATATATATATATATATATATATATATATATATATATATATATATATATATATATATATATATATATATATATATATATATATATATATATATATATATATATATATATATATATATATATATATATATATATATATATATATATATATATATATATATATATATATATATATATATATATATATATATATATATATATATATATATATATATATATATATATATATATATATATATATATATATATATATATATATATATATATATATATATATATATATATATATATATATATATATATATATATATATATATATATATATATATATATATATATATATATATATATATATATATATATATATATATATATATATATATATATATATATATATATATATATATATATATATATATATATATATATATATATATATATATATATATATATATATATATATATATATATATATATATATATATATATATATATATATATATATATATATATATATATATATATATATATATATATATATATATATATATATATATATATATATATATATATATATATATATATATATATATATATATATATATATATATATATATATATATATATATATATATATATATATATATATATATATATATATATATATATATATATATATATATATATATATATATATATATATATATATATATATATATATATATATATATATATATATATATATATATATATATATACATTAGCATGCATATACACACGCACACACATACACACACAAGCACACACACTTAGAACACATATGTATATATATATATATATATATATATATATATATATATATATATATATATATATATATATATATATATATATATATATATATATATATATATATATATATATATATATATATATATATATATATATATATATATATATATATATATATATATATATATATATATATATATATATATATATATATATATATATATATATATATATATATATATATATATATATATATATATATATATATATATATATATATATATATATATATATATATATATATATATATATATATATATATATATATATATATATATATATATATATATATATATATATATATATATATATATATATATATATATATATATATATATATATATATATATATATATATATATATATATATATATATATATATATATATATATAATATATATATATATATATATATATATATATATATATATATATATATATATATATATATATATATATATATATATATATATATATATATATATATATATATATATATATATATATATATATATATATATATATATATATATATATATATATATATATATATATATATATATATATATATATATATATATATATATATATATATATATATATATATATATATATATATATATATATATATATATATATATATATATATATATATATATATATATATATATATATATATATATATATATATATATATATATATATATATATATATATATATATATATATATATATATATATATATATATATATATATATATATATATATATATATATATATATATATATATATATATATATATATATATATATATATATATATATATATATATATATATATATATATATATATATATATATATATATATATATATATATATATATATATATATATATATATATATATATATATATATATATATATATATATATATATATATATATATATATATATATATATATATATATATATATATATATATATATATATATATATATATATATATATATATATATATATATATATATATATATATATATATATATATATATATATATATATATATATATATATATATATATATATATATATATATATATATATATATATATATATGCACATTCGCATACATATACAGACACACACACATACGCACACAAGCACACACACACAAACACACATATGTATATATATATATATATATATATATATATATATATATATATATATATATATATATATATATATATATATATATATATATATATATATATATATATATATATATATATATATATATATATATATATATATATATATATATATATATATATATATATATATATATATATATATATATATATATATATATATATATATATATATATATATATATATATATATATATATATATATATATATATATATATATATATATATATATATATATATATATATATATATATATATATATATATATATATATATATATATATATATATATATATATATATATATATATATATATATATATATATATATATATATATATATATATATATATATATATATATATATATATATATATATATATATATATATATATATATATATATATATATATATATATATATATATATATATATATATATATATATATATATATATATATATATATATATATATATATATATATATATATATATATATATATATATATATATATATATATATATATATATATATATATATATATATATATATATATATATATATATATATATATATATATATATATATATATATATATATATATATATATATATATATATATATATATATATATATATATATATATATATATATATATATATATATATATATATATATATATATATATATATATATATATATATATATATATATATATATATATATATATATATATATATATATATATATATATATATATATATATATATATATATATATATATATATATATATATATATATATATATATATATATATATATATATATATATATATATATATATATATATATATATATATATATATATATATATATATATATATATATATATATATATATATATATATATATATATATATATATATATATATATATATATATATATATATATATATATATATATATATATATATATATATATATATATATATATATATATATATATATATATATATATATATATATATATATATATATATATATATATATATATATATATATATATATATATATATATATATATATATATATATATATATATATATA